>BMAC01000529.1:165076-186912 GCA_014905375.1 Phtheirospermum japonicum | reverse complement strand
TTAATGCTTAATATATCTTTTGAATACTTGAAATATATAAATATATAAATTAATCCTTAATATTTTCTTCAGAAACTAGCTTATTTGCTCGAACCATCCTCAATAACCCTTTTAATCACTACCGTCGTCGTTTCATATGCCTCTGCCACTCGAGCCCTAACCTATGGAAAAGAAATGGAAGGTAATCGTGACCTTTCAGAAGCTTCTATCACCTTAGACCGATCCCAATCCTTAATGATCCCGATTATGAGCTCGTTCAGTTTACTCCTCATGTTTTACCTATTCCCCTTTGTTTCTCAACTCCTCACCGCTTTCACAGCAGTCGCCTCGGCATCGTCTCTCTACTTTTGCCTGCTGCCCTATATCCTTCAAATCAAGACCCAGTTTGACTTACCCGACCCGTATTTATCCCGTTGCTGTACAAAATCGGTGACGAGGATTCAAACCCTTGTACTAATCATATGTGTCGGTTTGGTCGTGTATTGGCTTGTGACGGGCCATTGGGTGTTGAACAATTTGTTGGACGTTTCGCTTTGTGTGGCATTTGTTAGCAACGTTCGGCTGCCGAATATCAAAATTTGCGCTATGCTGCTCGCGTGCTTGTTCGTGTACGATGTGTTTTGGGTTTTCTACTCGGAGAGGTTTTTCGAGGCGAACGTGATGGTGTCGGTTGCGACGCAGCAGGCACCGAATCCGGTGCATACGGTTGCGAATAGCTTGAGTCTGCCCGGGCTGGAGATGATAATGAAGAAGCTGGAGCTGCCAGTTAAGATCGTGCTCCCGAGGAATATGTTTGGAAGTGTGGTGCCGGGGAATAATGTTTCGGACTATATGATGCTCGGTCTTGGTGACATGCATATTCCTTCTATGCTTTTAGTGCTGGTTCTTTGTTTTGACCATAGAAAAATCCGGGATTCGTTAACTGCCTCGGATTTCAAGTCTTTAAAGGGTCTCAAATACTTTCGGTACGCCCTTTTTGGCTACGCGGTTGGACTTGTTTCTGCCTTAGGTGCTGACATCTTAACACGCTCGCCTCAGCCGACACTTTTATATATGGTACCGTGTACTTTTGGATCGGTGATTGTATTGTCTTGGTAGGGCTGCAAACGAACCGAGTCGAGTCGAGCATTCACGATTTCGAGCAAGGATTGACTGTTTTTTATTTGTGCTCGAACTTGAGCTCGAGCTCGAAAGATTGCTGCTCGAGCTCGACAAGGAAATGAGCATGCTCGAGCTCGACTCGAGTTTTTTAGTTTTAAATCTAATAAAAATACGGTATTTTTGTAATTAATACTATTAAATAGGGGTATTTTAGTAAATTCACACATAATCGAGTAGCTCGTCGAGCTCGCGAGCTTATTAGTGACGTGCTCGAGCTCGAGCTCGAGTTTGACCGAACTCGAGTCGAGCTTGATGGAGCTGTGGGAAGGAAGCACAACAAATGTAAATGAGAAAATTCATATGACAGAAATTTGAGCTCTGTGTATTGATTGACTAACTTGTAAAAATATTTCAGCAGGATATATCCGGTTTTGCTTTTGCTCCATCTGAAAAGAATATTTGGAGAGACATCATCTTGTTTGTACTGGTGTAGCCTGTGTAGGCTATCAATTAAAAGAAGAGGCAAAGCTTTTTTTTTTGTCCGGATAAAAAAAACAAAAACAAGCAGGTCGACCACCTCTAAGAGAGAAAGGATATGACAAGAAGGTCGACCACCTCTTTATTACCGCGTAGTAAGAGTATGACGAGTCAATTTATGTCGAGGTTATTGATGGACATCAGTAATAATGACGATTGAGTATTCTTAGTGCCTCAAAAGAAGCTTCTCGAAAACATCGAGACAGTTGAGAAACTGGTGATGGAGGAGCTTCGTAGGCTAAAGAGAACACCTCTGCTAGAAAAGTCGAAAGGGAAAGAAAGGTACGGACATTGATGTCTGTTTCGCCCAGAAAATAACCAAACCCAAACCAAATATTCCCCTTTGCGAACACTCCGATCTCCCTGGAAATAGACCTGACCTGCACCCACAAACACGTTAAAAAGGACCACCGGAGGATTTTCGGTGGAAACCTCTCCGTTGCTTAAGTCAGTTAAGCGTGTCGTGAATTTCAGTGAGCAATCAAAAGAATGCAACAGAATGTCATAGCTCTCTCAGCCTTGGGGCCGAGCTATTTATAATTTCCCTCAGTGGGGACCTCTTCCGGGATCTCGAAAACAGAATCCGCGAATCTCAGGCCGTTATGCAAATAATCACGACAAGTGGTCCCACCTGTTCTCCTTTAGGAAGCCAGACTGCCCGGTCTCCCATAAGCCTGTCCTCTTATACCATTCTCAGAGAATTTAGATCAGGCCAGGATGTTTCTCATGACTCTAGGTCTATTGACCTGAATCTCATCCGAGAGTTTAGGCCAGATCAGGATTATCCTGAGCTAGGGTAATTTTTTAAGCTCATCTCCATTTATTTCTCCTAACCTCCTCTGGGAAAGCCAGCTCAGGACTTCACAAGGGCACAACAGGTTAGCTTACTAGCCACTTTCCTAGTGATCCTGGACCAGGTCTACCTCAATTCAGGTCTCCCTACTCGGGTCATATCAACCCGTCCCCCCGAAATGGTTAGGGTAGATCTGTAAAAACTTTAGGGATTCTTTTAGGAGTGATTAGAGCTCCACACGTCTTTTCAAATTTTCGTATCTGTACAAATTCAGAAAAACTGGCCTTTTGACCAGGTCTAATTATTGGGATTATTAGTGACGGTCCATATGGTCCATATCCAGAAACAGTTACCATACCGACACGTCTCCTCAAGTACTGCACTACTGATAGGTCAGCAGCGGTTACCATACCCAGCAACGGTTGACGTTCCAGCTCATCACCTAGGGTACTGTTCATCTGATAGGAATTAAATGCGGGAATTCCATCAAGATCCCGCTTTTTCCTCGATTCTCGTTTTTTGAAAATCTCATTTTCCTTTTATTCCCCCTGTTTTCTCTTTCCTCATCACTTCTCATATTTCCCTCTCGCAGACGTTCTTTCCTCCCTTATTTTCTCTCAGAGCAGCATCACAATTTAGTTTCTTCATTCAACGTTTTTGGTCAACTTCTCTACCAGGTACTTCTCCGACCCCTTTTTACTTTCCAATGTTAGCGCCATCATCTTCTTCTCTTTCTACTTCGGCCTCGGCGGCGTCTTCTGATACGAACTCCTCCACCGCGACGTCTTCTCCCTCTTCGCCGTCTTCCTTTGAATATCCGCTTCCTATCGCTGGCCACCCTAATATCTTCTCCATTCTTAGCGACAAAACCGTCGAGGAACTCCGTTATAGGTATAAGATCCCCGAGGAGTTTTCCCTAGTCAACCCCCGCTTCGGCGTTTTGGCGTGCCAGGCACCCACCGGCCATCTAACTTTCTTCGTCGATCAATTCCAGGCGGGGTTGCGCCTGCCTGTGGGAAATTCCAAGCTAAGACGTGAGTAGAAGGCATGACACCAGATGAGTTTCGACGGAATCTGGTAGGGGAAATGGGCGGAACACCATCCTACGCTACGCCACGGGATGCGCCTGAAACCTCAAGGCCACCGGCAACAGCTAGGCCAGGCACAGCTCAAACCTCCCAGGGAGAAACGCACGCCGAAGGATCACTGAACGATTCCTTCTTGAGGCAATTATAAGATCTTATCGGAAAAGCAGTGGAAGTGGCCGTGGAGAAGAAGTTTGCTGAACTTTCAACACCACCCCTCAAGGAAGGCCGGCCGCAGGAGATGGAGCCACTGAGCACAACTCGGCGAACAACCAGTTCTCCACCTCAAGGAGATGAAGAAAGCTTTTCTGCTTCAGAAAGTTAAACTTCAATCAAAACTAACCCAGATCTTACTGAACAAATGCAGAATCTGCAGAAGGAAATTAGTTAGGTGAAGCGGAAAATGGCTGGAGCGAAGTAGGCCAGGCGCGACGGAGCACTCTGTTCACAGAGGAAGTCATGAGGGATGATCTCCCAACTTCATATCGCTCCATGGGCTTTGAACATAATGGAACGACTGATCCATGAGATCACCTGAGCCGATACGAGATAGTAGTTACGTTGCACAAATTTTCTGACGCAGTCATGTGCCGGATTTTCCCTACGATGTTCACGAAATCAGCTCAGCTCTGGTTCAGTCAGCTTCCTCCTCATTCCATCAACAATTTCGACGAGTTTAGCTCTGCGTTCTTATAGGGGTGGGAAAAAAAATACCGAAATACCGTATTTACCGTACCGAAATATAATAAAAAATACTGTATTTTCAGTATACCATAATATTCGGTACGGTACGGTATCAATACCGAAATATTACGATATGGTAACGGTATGCGAATAAAAAAAATCGGTAATTCGGTATATACCGAAAAAATATTGATATTTTGGTATATACTAAATACCAAAAAATATCGGTATTTGGCCAAAAATATTGGTATTTGGTATAAAACTTTTGTAATTAGTTTTTGTTGCATTCGGTATGGAACGTTATAATACCTATACCGTCCATGAATTTTGCATACCGGTATTTTCGGTACGGTACGATATGTGCCGTGTAATTTATTAAAAATTTGGTATGTTGACGTTCGGTATACCGACATATTATGTACAGTATCGGTATGAAATCTTAGGTATATGTTCGGTACGGTATCGGTCTGGGCAAAAAAATTCGGTATACCGTACCAACCCATCCCTGGTTCTTACACCAGTTTACCAGTTGTAGAAAATACCAGAAGATGCCGTTGGAGTTATTTCGTTTGAAACAGAAAGAGAATGAATGCTTAAGAGGATATATCAAGTGTTTCACAGAGGCTAAATTAGAAATCCCATCGGCTTCTGAGGAGATACTGATGAATGCACTGGCGCAAAGGCTCAGGAGAGGTGAGTTCTTCCAGTCATTAGTTGTAAAACCAGCCCAGAAATTTGGATAGCTCCTGGAAAGATCTGAGAAATATATCCATTTAGAGGAGGCTTTGAAGCTAAAGGATGACGGGGAGAGAAGGCGAGAGCGACCTGATAGGGAGGACAGGGTGACCACGAAAAAGCCCAGGATAGATCTGGTAGGAGGACGTCCCCGAGTTGAACGATACATGCCCCTGGCTTCTCCCCAAAGATAAATTTTGCAGGCAATGGAACGACATCCTGATCTCAAATGGCCCAGGACGTATTCCCAAAAGCCATGAAAGGAAAAATCTGATCGGTTCTGTCGGTATCATAACGAGTATGGCCATGACACAGACGGATATACTCATCTGGATGAGATTGAGCGGATGGTGCAGGCAGGGCACCTCAAGAAGTTTGTGTGAGCAAAAAGAGAAGATCCTAGATCTAGCTCATACAGGACTGATCAAACCCAGACTAGGCAAAAACGAAATAGTACCTAGGCAAATGTGCTCAGGGGAAACCAATCTCAAGAAGTGCGCAGTGAGATCTTGATGATAACAGAAGGAGAATGGGATGAACATTCTAGACGAACTTAAAATAGCTATGTCCGTGCTGCGAAGGACTTGGTCAGGAAATCACGTGAGGTGGGTCAGATAATCCCAAGCCAGAGCATATGTTTCGGATCAGAGGATGAGAATGGCATCTTGGCTCCTCACATGGACGCCCTGGTTATAACAGGGACTATCGCCAATTACAATGTGAGACGAGTATTTGTTGATATAGGAAGCTTGGCTGATATTCTGTTCTATGATTTCTATCAAAAGTTAAAGCCAGATATGGAAATGGAAGAGGTGACAACTTCACTAGTAGGATTTGCAGGGGGAGCTCTGAATCCGATAGGGGCAGTGAAGCTTTTGGTAACGTTGGGAGAAGAGCCGTTTAGGTTAACGTTGGCAGTGATCTCGGTATATCATATGAAGTTGAAGTTTCCTGCTCAGGATGGAATAGGTGAAGTTAAGGGTGACCAATATGCGTCTAGACAAGCGTACGTCGAGTGTATTCGGCGTAATGAGGAAGAGAGACAAAATAAAAGAGCCAGAACGGAGAACACAGCACCAGAGCTGGCTCAGTGGGAGGATGGCTTGATGATGGTAGAGGTGGTCCCAGGGGATGATAGTAGAGTTGTGAGAGTGGGAATGACTCTGAGCCCAGAAATTCTGGTAGACCTGGTTCATTTTTTAAGAAACAACGCCAATTTTGCCTGGTCTCCTCAGGATCTGGTGAGGATAGACCCAGCAGTTGTGGAACACTACCTCAATATCAGCCTTGGAGAGAAACCAGTTAAACAAAGAAAGCGTAACTTCAATCCTAAAAAGGAGGCAATCATCGAGGATGAAGTTGAAAAACTACTGAAAGCTAAACACATTCAAGAAATACGATTCCCGGAGTAGCTTTCCAACGCGGTGTGGTCCCCAATACTCGGGAAGATTGGTGTATGTGCATAGATTTTCGGGATCTCAATCGTGCTTGCCCTAAGGACCATTACCCGTTGCCAAGGATAGACCAACTGGTTGACTCCACGTCTGGTTGTGAGCTGCTAAGCATGATGGATGCCTCGCAAGGATACCATCAGATCAAGCTAGCCGAGGAGGACTGGAAGCGGGTTAGTTTTATAACCCCAAAGGGGACCTATTGTTATGTGGTCATGCCGTTTGGGCTCAAGAATGCGGGCGCCACATATCAACGATTGGTGGATAAGATGCTTAAGGCTCAACTGGGACAGAATATGGAAGTGTACGTCGATGACATGTTAGTCAAGAGCGTGAAGGCAGCTTCGCATGTGGATGATCTAAAGGAAACTTTTGACACATTGAGAAAGTACAGGATGAAGGTCAACCCCAAGAAGTGCGCGTTTGGGGTAAGAGATGGTAAATTCCTGGGGTACATGGTTATAGAAAGAGGAATAGAGGCCAACCCAGAGAAGGTAAGAGCCATTATGGACATGCAACTCCCGAGGAATGTCAAGGAAATGCAGTGCTTGGCGGGCCGAATTAACGCTTTGAGCAGGTTTATCTCACCCTCAGCTGAGAAAAGCCTACCATTCTTCCACGCCTTGCACAAGAAAGCTCGGTTTCAGTGGAGCGAAGAGTGTCAAGAGGCATTTCAGATGTTGAAGGAGCACCTGACTAACATGTCACTACTCACAAAGCCAGTTCAGGGAGAACCTTTGATTTTGTACTTGTCTATCGGGCAGCAAGCGGTGAGCACGGTCTTGCTCAAGGAAGAAGGTAAGGTGCAAAAGTCGGTATATTATTGGAGCAAGGTGCTGCACGATTCTGAAATCCGATATGTGGAGGTGAAGCGAGCAATGCTAGCCCTGGTTGGGACGGCGCATAAGTTGCGCCCTTATTTTCTTTCTCACAGCATAGTAGTGCGGACTAACCTACCTTTGAGACCATCATGGATAAACCGGAGGCCTCAGGTTGTCTGGTCAAATGGATAATCGAACTTAGAGAGTTTGATATTGATTTTGAGTCAAGAACAACCATCAAGGCCCAGACATTAGCTGATTTCATGTAAGAAATGACCAGCTCTCCCGAGGGAAAGAAGGAGTGGACAATTTATACAGACGGCTCGGTAGGGAGCCGGGGCTGTGGTGCGGGCATAGTGTTGACCGACCCGATAGGCGTAACCACCGAGTATGCAGTGCGGATGAACTATCTCCTGTCTAATAACGCGACAGAGTATGAAGCTCTTTTGAGAGGGATTCAGATGGCAAAGGAATTGGGGGCGGAGCAGATATGCGCACGAGTAGATTCACAACTCGTATGCAGACAGATAAGTGGAGAATTTGAAACAAGGGATGACCACATGCAAAAATATCTGGCTCAGTTTCGAGAGTTAGCTAGTGCCATGGGGACTATGACTGTCCTCCAAATCCCCAGAGAAGAAAATGGGCGAGCAGATTACTTAGCCAAAATAGCCTGCTCGACAGTGGATTTCCAGGGAAGGACGATCACCCTATTAATGGCATATCAGGAATTTGGAGAAGAGAAGGTATGCTCGGTGGATGAGGGAAAAGATTGGCGCTCTCCTATTAAAGCATATCTGGAGAAAGGAGAGCTGCCGGATAGCAAGAGGGAAGCAATAAAATTAAGGACCAGGTCGTCTCGGTTTTGCTTGATTAAGGGAGAGCTGTTTCGAAGGGGGTTCAGGCAACCCCTATTACGGTGCCTAAACCCGAGGGAGGGAATCCATGTCCTTAAGAGAATCTATGAAGGAAGCTGTGGTAATCACATGGGTGCCAGAGCTTTATCAAGCAGGATCTTGAGGGCAGGTTACTTCTGGCCACAACTGAGGAAAGAGCCAGAGGATATTGTCCAGGCATGTGATAAGTGTCAGAAGAACTCACCCTTAATACTAAGGCCTGCGGAGGAGCTCATCACAATGAGCTCTCCTTGCCCATTCGCAAAATGGGGAATAGACTTGGTAGGACCATTCCCTACAGCACACGCCCAAAAGAAATTTATGATCGTGTCCATCGACTATTTCATACAGTGGGTAAAGGCCGAGGCCTTGGCCAAAATTAGGGAAGATGCGGTGATGGATTTTTTGTGGAAAAACATAGTGTGTCGATTTGGAATCCCAAGGATCTTGGTCTGGGATAATGGCACTTAGTCCATGGGGACCAGAATCAAAGCTTGGTGTGCTCAGATGAAAATTGATCAACATTTCACATCTGTTTACCATCCGCAAGCCAATGGTCAAGTTGAAGTGACCAACCGCATTCTTGTACAAGGAATCATAACACGCCTGGAGAGATCAGGAGGCAAGTGGGTGGAGGAACTCGGCTCAATCCTGTGGGAATATCAGACTAACCCAAGGAGAGCACAGGAGAAACGCCATTCAGCCTGGTTGACTGCTCGTCGTTGAAGCGTCAAAAATAATATTTATAAAGTCCTCGACTTTCCTCTACTAACTAGTAGCAGTGGCAAGCAAGGGTCGACCCCACGAGTAGTGTGGTTAGATTGTGATAGTTCGTATTTTATTTAAACTAAGAATTGGGGTAGGAGTTGTCAACTAATCTAAGAAAACTAAATAATTAAAGAAAGCAATTAAATAACGAAACAAATTAATAAAGATTCCAGTCCTAGTTCCGTTTCCACCCTCGTTCCACTCATCTAACCAACCACAATATCATAATCCATTCATCATATGCGACTAAAAACCCTAAGTAGCAATAAGCTCTGCTACTCGAATTTGCCCTTACGTTTACTCAATTAAAATAAGCTCTTTAATTGATTCTAATTATTGAATAAACTAGAATAAGATCTCTAGATTCAACCCAACAACAACATTAATATCTAGGCAAATAGGTTAATCTAAGCAATAAACGCATAAGCTCGGTTTATTCAACCTATGTTGTGTTACCCCTAATGATACGAGACCATCAGTTGCTTCAGAGAAATCGAAACTACGACAATTACACGGGAAGCAGTTCTCTTTCTAGCAATTGATAACCAAATCCCTAATCTAGGTGGCCAATCTAAATTAAGAATTAAGCAATCATGTCATGAATTTAGCAATCATGATATGTAAACAAGATAGCACAAGCAACCGCATAAGAAGAACAAAAGACAATATTGCATAAATCAATTAAACGTAGTTTCACGAGGGTTTCAACATCCCTAGAACTAGATAAAACAATCTACTCACTCATGGAGTTCATAGAATAACAGGAAAATAAAGAAATAAAACATTGTTCTAAGATAGGGAAGAGATAAGAAAGCTTAGATCTTGGATTTTTGGTCTTGGATCTTCAAGCTCTTGTTTATTGGGTGATTTGGGATCCCCTCTTCAAGCCTTGGAACCCTAGAATTGTGTCAAAGTCTCTTTTTGACGAGTTTGGGTCGAGTTTATATAGAATTCCTATTTCTTGCCGCCCAAGATTCTTCCTAAAATAACTCGGCCGAGTCGGCGTCGACGGAGCGTCGAATGACGCCCTTCAAATCGACGCTTCAGAGAGTGAGTGTCGACATAACGTCGACTGACGCCCTTCCAATTGACGCTTCAGAGAGTGAGCGTCGACATGGCATCGAATGACGCGAGCCAACCATCGGCGTCACACTGCACATCGCGTTGACTGACGCGAGCCATCCTCGGCATCGACGCATCATCGACGCAGCATCCTGATTCTTGATTTTTTCTCTCGTCGATTCGTCAATCCTCGTTTCTCTACTTCCTTGTGAGACATCCTTCGACAAATATAGCACCAAATACTGCAAAATAGGGAAGAAATATACGATTGGTGCTTGATTGCTCATAATAACAATTATGCGAGAAATAAGCATATATGATAATATTAAGCATATAAAATCACCGGAATTAAACCGTCAATTAGCGTGTAATTTCTCGCTTATCACTGGTGTATGGCCTTGATACAGTGGTCCCTGCAGGGGTCAGTATGGAAACCCATTGAGTTAAGAACTTTAATGAGGAGCAAAATGAGCTATTGATACGAGATGACCTGGACTTGGTAGAGGAAAAAGGGGAAAGAGTTATTGTCAGAATGGAGCACATTAGGGGGCGAGTCAAAGCAGCCAATGATAAATCTGTAGTCAAAAGACATTTCCAAGTAGGAGATCTGGTTCTTCGCAGATATGACTTAGGAAAAGCAAAGGGAAAGCTGGATGCTTCCTGGCAAGGGCCTTACAAAGTTACGAAAATCCTAAAGGGTGGAGCTTATGAGTTGGAGCAATTGGATGGGGTCAAGTTACCACGAGCCTGGGACATAGCTAACTTGCGAAAATATTATATATGAAAAACGAAGTCCAATATTTATAACAGTTCAAATTCGGATTCTCCCATTTTGTGCAGATTTTAAAAGTCTAAGGGTGGATGCCCATAAAATTCCTGACTTGGTTGTCAGTTTAGAATTTTAACGCCAGAATTGGCTAAGGGCGGATGCCTGTGAAATTCCTGACCCGATTGTCAGTTAAAAATTTTAACGTCAGGATTGGCTAAGGGCGGATGCCCATGAAATTCCTGACCTGATTGTCAGTTTAAAATTTTAACGCCAGAATTGGCTAAGGGCGGATGCCCATGAAATTCCTGATCTGATTATCAGTTTAAAATTTTAGAGCCAGGATTGGCTAAGGGCGGATGCCCATGAAATTCCTGACCTGATTGTGAGTTTAAAATTTTAACGCCAGGATTGGATAAGGGCAGATGCCCATGAAATTCCTGACCTGATTGTTAGTTTAAAGTTTTAAAGCCAGGATTTGCTAAGGGCGGATGCCCATGAAATTCTGACCTGATTGTCAGCTAAAAGGCAGGTGCTAAAAGGCATTCTTGACTTGATCATCCAAAAACTTTCAAAACACAAAGGTGAAAACGGATCAAAAATAGATATTTTTGTAAAGGAGGGCATGGATAATCGAAAACATGGAAATATTTATTAACTCCACAACTTTGATTACATATACATAACAGTTTGGAGAAAACAAGCAAGAATTACATCAAGGTGCCAAAAACATCATGGATGAGAAGAGTTCTTCTTATCGGAAGATAAAACTCGCCTGAGACGCCAGAGCTCGCGCTCAGTGGCATGGAGACGCTGACGGTACTTACTTGCCCGGTCGGACGCAGAGTGTGCTTCACCGGCGGCGGTGGTTAAGTGGCTTACCAACTCAAGGAGATCAGTTTTTTCCTCCCGGAGTTGACAATTGAGCAAACGAAGCTCCAACCATTCCCGTTTATAAAATTGTTTCTTTCGCCTCTTCCGATCCAACAGTTTGTGCATCTGCAGAAGTTTTTCCTGGAGTTGGGTATTTTCTTCAGAGAGTTGAAAATTTTCGTTGAAGAAGGTTTTTCTTTTTGAGAATTTCAATCTCAAGTGATGGCGAAGAGGCCATAATGTGGTGCAGGAAAAAGCAGGTGAAAATGCATATATAAAAAAAAATGGCACAACAAAGAATATATATAAAGGAGGCATTCATAAAAACTTTAGGGTTTCCGTAATTCGTGGAAACCCTAAAAAAGTACAGAGTTATTGTTCTAAAAACGACAAAAATAGTACAAATGAGGAGATAAAAATCAGACAGGAGCAGACTAATCTACACTATAGCCTCCGCATCTAGCTCTGCCGCCAGATGGTCCACAGCCTTCTCCGCAGTCAGGTCTCCTGTGGAGGCCCCACCAGGTAGCTCGCCCAGACCGGCGAAGGTGGGGGAAGGAGTAGATGCAGGAAGATCAAGGGTGAAGGTCTGGCTGTGGCTGCTTGATTCGAGCATTTGTGTGTGCCTACTTTATAAATAATTGTCAGAAATTTAGTAGCTCACCCGCAAAATAATGGGATCGCGTGTAGGTTGGCAAGCTTAACTCGAGTCGTCTCTCAAGGACTGATGTTCAGAATTTTTAATGTTTGTTTAATCACAATGTCTAACACGAGAACTTGTATAAATTTGGTTTTTGAAAATTATCAACTACTAATAAATTTAAAAGCATCAATTAATTATTTTAAACTAACTAATTTATTCTAATTAATTAACTAAAGCTTCAAACTAAATTATCTAAGAATTATTAATCTAGCAAATACTTTCTAAATTAATTATCTATCATGCATGAAATACTACGAATTAAACTAAACATGTGATTCCCAAGAACAATAAGATCAATCTCAAAATTCCCAAGCAATAACATAGCAATAACCAATTGTCAACTAATTATCAAAACTAAAGCAATAATTAAACTAACATGAACAAATCTCATCACCAAGCATGAACAAAAGAATAAACGCAGCAGCTTTAATAATATTAAAAACTAACATCTCAGGTCCAAACTTCAGCGATTCAACGTTCAAATCAATCGAAATAACTAAACGGTTCAAGAACTCAAACGAAAACAATTAAAATCTAAAAATTAAGAATTAAACTAAGAATTACTAGAGTTTAGAGAACTTATTAAGTAGCTAAAATTGCTGAAAGATTGCTGGCAAATCGGACTTTGGATGGTTGATCTCGGTCGAGAAACCGGAGCTTGAACAAACGTCTTCGTCTTGGTGCTTCGGATCTTGAATCTTCGACGTAGATCTTTAAAATATGTTGTAGGGTGTTGAAAATAGGTTTCTCAACCCTAGGTAAGTGTTTAGGGTCGTGGTTGTATGTTTAATCCAAAACATGAAGGGTTTATATAGTTATTTTATGACCTGGCGCATAAGAAACCCTAAAAATCACGAAACTGGGCCGTCGCGTCGACTAACGCGCGTTGACTCTCGGCGTCGCTGCTGCTTGGGTGTGCGCGTCGGCTGGGCAGGTGCGTCCACGGTGCGTCGACTGACGCTCCTTCAGTCGACGCTTCAGCAAGTTGCGTCGACGGTGCGTCGACTGACGCGGATCATGGCTCGCGTCGACAGTGCGTCGACGCTCGCGTCAGTCGATGCGACAGAGCGTCTTCCTCAGTTCCTCTATCTTTTTGCTACTCGTTCACCGGAAAGCTTGTTCTTCTATTTTTGAACATCGAACTTCGTCTTTTACGTGCTAAACTCTTCCGGTTACTTAGCTGTAAAGCGAAAAATCACAAATAATCACTTATTTGCATCAATTACGATTAAAATACGGTAAAATAAGTCGGAACTATAAAAATACGGAATTAAGCTTAAATCATCCAACTTATACAAAAAACAAATAGCAAAAATAAACTAAAATACTAATAAAAATCAAGACAAATTCGTGCTAATCAACTACCCCACGCTTTATTGGTTTGTTCGTCCTCGAACAAACGATAGATTCAAAGTATAACAAGAAAGAAAATCAGCTCAAGCAATGAGTCGTGCTATGCTACATACATAATTTTGAAAATATAGGTACAAATCACGCAAGGTCAATCACTCGACCATTATTACATTATTGCTCCAAAACAAAATCATGATTCCTCACGAAAGATAATATATAAGTGTATGCTCAAAAACACTCAAGTATTTTCTGCATGGGACGTGTATACACTCAAATCATACAATTACATTCACAATAAATAAGCACCGAAAATCAATCTCTTTTCAATCGCAAATTAAGTGCGCTGTCAAAACTAAGAATCGGTAAGGTCTTAACGGGTTGTAATGTAAGGCTTTTTGGACGGGTGTGGAATATATAAGTCGTGTGGCTAAATAACTCACCCAACCTAATCTAATCACGAAGCATTTTGCTTCACCTCGTTCAAAAATAAAAATCTCACTTAACTCTCATAACGTAGCCTTTGAACATAGGCTATTTCTCAACTCGTAACTCTAAAATCGACTTGAAGCTCAAACCACTTAAACACAATTGAAGCTCATGATATGCTTCTTATTAAAACTCAACTCTTTGCCTTTAAACATTAGGCTTCATAATAACATAAACAATAAAACACAAACCTTATTAGTGCATAGGCAATGACTTAACACGATTCACCATCCTTCTTTTTCTTTCTCTTTTTTTTTATATATCCCATTTTATTCTTTTTTTTATGGGATTCCTTCTTTTATTTTTTTTAATGAAGGATGGTGGACCTTAATTACAATAATTCATAAATTCCTAATAAAAATCCCAAAACACTAATAACCAATAAAAATAATGAACTCTTACCCCACGCTTTTAATGGGTTAGTAGGGTTCGATTCAATAAAATCACTAAAGGCTATAGGCATGGATAATTTGGCTATGATTGGCTCATTCGTAATTTATAGTGGCTAAAAATTTATGGATATGGCCGGAATAGGTTTTTTCTGTGCCTTAACCTCATTTTCAAAATCAACTACACACAGCGGTTTCAAAGAGATATCAAATCAGAAACTCATTCAAGCACATGCAAAGATGATAAACACTCAGGCTACTCACAGGCTTTTTGCATYAAAAAGTTTTGAATTGACGCTGCTTTTAAGGTTTTGCAAAATCAATTGCGTATAAGCACCATTTTACAATATATAAATAATAAGTTTTGAAAACTTAATGTACTTATGCACGCTCAAAAGACTAGAGCCTCAAATCATACTTAGCTAACATTGACAGGCAAGCCATGAAAACACAATACAACGCAGAAATAGTGATCAATCACGTAAAATCTAGCACTACAAACCCACGAAAATTCTAAATTTGCACAAATTTCAACTATAATTCACACTCAACCATCCCCCCCTTTAAAAATGTGGCAATCTCCTGATTGCCATAAATATAAAGAAATAAAAGCAAGGGAGATAAGAAAACATCCCTAAAAAATCGATAGTTGAGTCATTCCAAAATGTTTGTGCTATAATCCTTCGTCTTGAACTCGTGATTGGAATTGTCCTTAATTAAAAGCAATTGTAGTCAATTGTGTTGCGCGCAAGTGCCCGGTGGCACATCGTGTGGAATTGAATCGGCCGTATTGCGGCTCATCAAAAGGTAGCCGGACTGCGGCTAAATTGGGTCGGATTGCGACCTTGATCGGCGGAGATGAAATCGCAAAATCGGATTTTCTGCACATTAACACACACATAAACGCACCACGACAATTGACACAATAAAAACAGAAATAAACTAAAGAAAGTAGAAATAAAAATTAAAGAAAAACTAATACTTGGGTTGCCTCCCAAGAAGCGCAACATTTTACGTCGCATGCTCGATGCGTTTCAACGATCAATACTCGACTCGCGGTGGATCACCAAACTCCACCATGTCATTCGCTTGAAACTCATTCTCAAATGTTTCGTTGGGGTCCATAATCGCAAGGTCCGCTCCAATGTCACGAAAATCAATACCAAATAGCTCGGCTACCTCCTCCCTGCTAAGAAAATCATTGTCATCCTCGACGTTCATCTCGTCCAAAACTGTTATGCTCTTAAGCTCTCGGACGCATGCATCTACCGGGTCAACGAACGAACATTCTTCTTCTTCCATCAACGGCGCAGGGCAATTATTCACATCTCGCAAAGAAAAAGTAACCGTCTCTCCCAAAACAGACATGCTCATCCTCCCTTTGTTCACATCAATCACCGCATGGGAGGTAGACAAAAATGGACGGCCTAAAAGAATAGTATGCCCCTTGTTCTCACTCGGCATCTCTCCAACATTTAAAACTACAAAATCAACTGGTATTATTAATTCACCTACTTTCACCAAAACGTCTTCTACAATTCCCAATGGTTGGCGAATTGAACGATCCGCTAATTGGAGACGCATCCTTGTCGGCTTCAATGGTCCTAAATCAAATTGCTTATAAAGGGAATGCGGCATTAAGTTAATTCCCGCGCCAAGATCAAGCATTCCGCGCGCTTGTTTCCCATTCTCCAATGTAATATTGACACAAAAGCTTCCAGGGTCCTTCTCCTTCGTAGGCAGTGGTTGCTTGCATAACGCACTCACCTCCTTCGTTAGAGGAACATACTGATTTGTCTTCGAACGCCTATGTCTTGTAGCAAGCTCCTTGAAGAACTTCACATATGCCGGCATCGTTTTGATCACATCCAAATGAGGAAGGTTGATGTTGACGTTCTTCAGCAAGTTGTAAAGCTTCATGAACTTCTTATTTTCTTTTGCTGGTCGAAGACGGATTGGAAATGGAACTTTTTCGACTATCGGCGAAGTGAGAGTCTTGTTGGTGAGCTTCCCCTTCAAAGATCCCGGAATGTAAGGGTTTGGTGTCTTATGCAATTGTTCTATCGGCTTAGATTCATCTCCCTTTGGCGATGCCGGTGTTGGACTCTCCGTCATCTCTTCATCCCCTCCGTCGACTCCATTATCGATCACTTTTCCACTGCGTAGGACTTTAATCGTTGAGGCTTGCTCCGTTTGACTCAGAAACTTGTCCTTTTCTTTATTTGATCTCGCAATGTCAGTCGCCAATTGTCCTATCGTCCTATCAATCCTCTCCACACTCTTAGCAAGATCATGCACTATCCTAGAGAGATTATCAATACTATTCACCTTTTTCGAGAGGTCATCTATCTTTGCATTCACTTTCATAAGTCCCTCTCTATTAATGAGCGTCTCAGTCACTTGATTTTGTTGCCAAACCAACAATCGATCATTTGGTTTAACCGGATTTGACGTTTGCCCCTTCGTAGGCGGTGGCGGTGAAGGAAGGTACCGTGGGTCGGTCTGTGGCTTCATCGGTGCATAATGTGGGTTCTTAGGACCTCACTTGAAAAAAGGAGAATCACGCTGTGCCTGAAATTGGTTTGTGGGTTTCTGCCCAGAATTGTTGTGTTGGAAATTTGCACGGCGTTGACCTCTATGTTTGATTCATCGTCAAAAGTCACCGAACACGCATTCGCTCCATGTCCAAATGCTCCACAAATTCCACATGTCTCTTATGAAGGTTGCGATATTTGCTTCATCATCATGTTCGTCAACAACTCCACTTGCTTTGTAAGTTTATCGATCTTGTCATCGTCCGCTTGCGCAACTGAAACCTCATTCACTCTAAGTTTTCGAGGCCTTGAACTTGTTTGCCTCGACTTGTCACTTATTAATTCAAAAAGATCTCGTGCTTCCTCCACGGTTAAGCCCCCAAAATCTCCTGCTCGTGTTTCCACTTGTTGCTTGAAATTCGGCAATAATCCTTCATAAAAGTAATTGTTGACCATTTCGTCATTGTTACCATGGTGTGGACATGCAATTAGGAGCTCCTTAAAACGATCCCATGCCTCGTGAAACAATTCGCCATCCAATTGCTCGAAGTTGGAAATTTCCCTCCTCAACTTTGTCGTCGTTTGGGCTGAGTAAAATCTTCCCACAAATTTCTTGTAAACCATCCCCCAATTTGTTAGGGAGTTAGGTTGTAATTGATTGAACCATCGTTTCGCTTTATCTTTCAGGGTACTAAGGAAGTATCTCATTCTAAGCTGTCCTTCACTGAGTCCTCGATCTTGAACCCAGATAGTGCTATATAAAATTCTCGAACGAACTCGAGTGGGTCTTCATTCGGCAAACCATAGAAGGAAGGTAGTCTATTCAAATCGTCGGTCCTCAAGTTGTAGTTCCTAGCCGCTTGGCCTAAAACTATTGCTGAGCTATATGGTCCAATGGTTGGACATGCGAGATCACCTTGTTTTCGTATGTTTTCATATCGAGGGGCATGTCTTCCTCCAAAATTCGCACGTCTTCCTCCAAAATTGTCCCCATCCTCATAATAATCATCCTCATGAAACTCGTTTTCATCCTCATATTCATCGTCCAGTGTATCATCGTCTTGACCATTATTGTACTGTCGTCCTCATCGTCTATTTTGGAAACAGTTCGGTGCTCGTTCCCGATTTACATTCTCATTATGTTGTTGGTTGTTTTGGGGCCGGGGCCCGCCATTACCAACTTGGTTGCGTAAGAACTCCTCGTTTGCACGAGCATTGTATGCTTGAGCTTCGACTCGATTCCTAAAGTGCTGTGGACGGTTGATTTGATTTTCTGGAATCACTGCTTGACGATTATCTTGGCCTTGGGGCTCCCCGTTGTTTGGATCGTTGAGGAACTGGTTCCCTTCTTGATTCTCTTCGTTATTGATCCTTTGGTTGTTTCCGTCGTTATGCGCGTGATTAGGATCAAGAAGCGGTGGATCTTCTTGACGATTATCGTCTTGTGGGTTTCCAAAGTTTAGATCATCGGTAGGTGTCATTCCATATGATTGGTATCGTAGAGGGGTATTACTGTCATTTCCTTGCCCTCGGCCACCATTCGTTCGTCCTCCTCCTCTTCCTCCTGATCCTCGGCCTCCAATAGGGGTAGTGTTTGACATGTTGGCCGAAGTTGTATTCCGATTAATTGTCAAAAATTTAATAGCTCGCCCGCAAGAGAACAGGATCGCGTGTAGGTTGGCAAGCTTAACTCGAGTCGTCTCTCAAGGACTGATGTTCGGAATTTTTAATGTTTGTTTAATCACAATGTTTAACACGAGAACTTGTATAAATTTGGTTTTTGAAAATTATCAACTACTAATAAATTTAAAAGCATCAACTAATTATTTTAAACTAACTAATTTATTCTAATTAATTAACTAAAGCTTCAAACTAAATTATCTAAGAATTATTAATCTAGAAAATAATTTCTAAATTAATTATCTATCATGGCATGAAATACTACGAATTAAACTAAACATGTGATTCCCAAGAACAATAAGATCAATCTCAAAATTCTCAAGCAATAACATAGCAATAACCAATTATCAACTAATTATCAAAACTAAAGCAATAATTAAACTAACATGAACAAATCTCATCACCAAGCATGAACAAAAGAATAAACGCAGCAGCTTTAATAATATTAAAAACTAACATCTCAGGTCCAAATTTCAGCGATTCAACGTTCAAATCAATCGAAATAACTAAACGGTTCAGGAACTCAAACGAAAACAATTAAAATCTAAAAACTAAGAATTAAACTAAGAATTACTAGAGTTTAGAGAACTTATTAAGTAGCTAAAACTGCTGAAAGATTGCTGGAAAATCGGACTTTGGATGGTTGATCTCGGTCGAGAAATCGAAGCTTGAACAAACGTCTTCGTCTTGGTGCTTCGGATCTTGAATTTTCGACGTAGATCTTTAAAATATGTTGTAGGGTGATTAAAATAGGTTTCTCAACCCTAGGTAAGTGTTTTGGGTCGTGGTTGTGTGTTTAATCCGAAATATGAAGGGTTTATATAGTTATTTCATGACTTGGCGCACAAGAAACCCTAAAAATCACGAAACTGGGCCGTCGCGTCGATGGTGCATCGACTGACGCGCGCTGATGCTCGGCGTCGCTGCTGCCTGGGTGTGCGCATCGGCTGGGCGGGTGCGTCGACAGACGCTCCTTCAGTCGACGCTTCAGCAAGTTGCGTCGACGGTGCGTTGACTGACGCGGATCATGGCTCGCGTCGACGGAGCGTCGACGCTCGCGTTTGTCGACGCGATAGAGCGTCTTCCTCAGTTCCTCTATCTTTTTGCTACTCGTTCACCGGAAAGCTTGTTCTTCTATTATTGAAATCGAACTTCGTCTTTTACGTGCTAAACTCTTCCGATTACTTAGCTGTAAAGTGAAAATTCCCAAATAATCACTTATTTGCATCAATTACGATTAAAATACGGTAAAATAAGTCGGGACTATAAAAATACGGAATTAAGCTTAAATCATCCAACTTATACCAAAAACAAATAGCAAAAATAAACTAAAATACTAATAAAAATCAAGACAAATTCGTGCTAATCACTGCTCTGGTTCAGGAACATAAAGCGTAGCGAAGACCTGCTCTGCAAACTCAGCTGCTCCAAGCTTATGCAGACGATCTTGCTCTGGAACCAACTAATTTGCATCTAGACCAAAGTGATAGTAAGCCATCGCTTCTGGAACCAACTGATTTGCATATTTTTGTACATATTTTTGTTACCATTTTTATATCACGTTGCGTGTGTTTCGCTTGCTTTTAGGTGTTTTAGGAGTCGAGTTGGCCGTTTTTCGTAATTTCTAGGTTTTCTTAGTTTTTGTACATTTTTTTTATTAGTTTTCGTAATTTTTCACTCTTTCATTTTTCTCTTGGCCGTAGGACTTCCAAGCGGGGCCCGCGCTCGTTTGGGATCATTTTCACCCGACTCGGGAATGGACGGACAAGAAAGGAAGCGCAACGGACGAGGCTCGATAAACCGGCGGACGTAAAAAGAACGAGAAATCGAACCGGGTGCAGCAATCCAGTCGACCGACTGGAAGTGCAGTCGATCGACTGCCTTTCTAGTCGATCGATTGAAATCCCAAGATCGACTGCATTCCAGGGACTTTGGCCGTTTTGGACAACGCACTCGATCGACTGCCGACATGACCGATCGACTGCCAGTCGATCGACTCCTTTTGCAGTCGATCGACTGAAAAGCAGATTTTTTTGAGGATTAAGTAAGTAGACGTCTTTTCCAATCAGACCAACTTGAGAAGGGCCTCTCTACACCAGGAAGCTCCTTCAACCCAGAAACATATTCTTCCTTTTCTCTTGATCAAATTTAAATTATAGTAATTAGTTAATTAGCTCTAGTTTAGTTAAGTGTTGGATCTTCATTAGCTAGTTGTTGAAGCTTTTGTTTGGCATTTCTTTTGTGAAGAATCTTTCAAGTTGCCATTTCCATTTGAAGCTTTTGTGGAATCCTATGTTTGGTAATCTCTTTCTATTAATATAATTTTGTTTTCATGATATTTCTTTTTAATCTTGTGTTAATGCTTGGATTATAGTTTAGTTGTTATTTTGCTTTTCAAAACTTCCATTTTCATTTTATAGCTTTCTAGCTTTTGAACTTATGCTTTTAAGTTGTTTAATTGTTTTGATCAATTTCTCAAATTTTTAGAAGCTTTATAAAATCTTCCTTCTAAAACTTAGATTGTTGCTAAATTAATGTTGTTGACTTTCTCAAATAAGCAAGACTTTAATTTTCCCTCCGTTTTCCTTAATTCAAATTATAAGCTTTCTTAGTTAGCTAGTTTAGATTAATCGTTTTTAAATAAGTTTTAATTCCCTTTTCACATTTTAATGCTTTTAAAACTTCTATTTCAATTTAAAGTTTAGTTATAAAGATTCAAACCAAATCAATGACTACTACTTTTCTAGTCTAGATTAGTTTAATTTCAATCGACGATAAGAGCAAATAAGAAACCGATAAGCCGATAGCATCCATCCTCGAGAGACACGACTCGGGAAGAACTCGCCGCCCTACAACCTGCTCCGTACTCTTGCGGAGACAGATTCTGAAATAGCGCGTCGAGAATTCATCGATCAAAAATTTGACGCCGTTGCTGGGGATGGATTAAGGCCAATGGCGTTCTTAATTACTCTTATTGATATTGTAAATATTAGTTAGTTAATTGTTTTACATTCGATACGCGTAATCTTTTGTTGTTGCTGTGTATGCAAGGTAGGCGATTGCTCAGACAGGAGTTGACTCCATTCTTGCCGAACCCCGAGAGGTTGCGACGAGACGCA
>BMAC01000529.1:120225-158212 GCA_014905375.1 Phtheirospermum japonicum | reverse complement strand
GTTCCTTTCGATTCTTGGAACCCTCCACTACAAAATCCATCTACTTTCGTTCATATTTCCCCCTTTTACAATGGACGGCCACTCCGATGATGACATTTTCAACGAGCCCTAAAACCCCAATATCGCCGGAGTTTACGGCGCCCCCTTCCCCATCTACTCCACATACGAGGGGGATCTTTTTCAAAACCTATCTCAGCGGCATTTTGCTACCCCGCGCTTCGTCAATATCGAGCGTTTGGACGAGTGGGTGGCGAACGGGGACTTTGACGGGTTCGGCACACGATTGCTTCATTTCATCGACGCAATGAACGGACGAATGTTCGCATCTTTCCGGGCACCGGCTTATCGGGAGCTAGTGCTCGAGTTCTTCACCACATACCAGGAGACCGATGACGGGGGTTTTAATGTCCGTTTTGGGGGAATTGAGCACCGGATCGATCAAGGGGTGCTCGGGCTTGACTGCCAACAGTACTCGTACACGCAGTTGAGTGGTTTTCATACGGATGAGTTTTGGGGGAGTATCACGGCCGGACGTGGTAGTCGGAATCGATACTCGGCTTCGGCGATCATCGACTTGGCACTGCTTGGGGCTTACAAATTCTTTGCCCACGTCCTGATGGCCAAGCATGAAAGCACCAACCTCACTCAGCACGAGCTTTACGTGCTTTGGTGCCTATGCAATGGACATCCGGTCCCATTTTTTCCGTTGATCCGTGGACAGATTCGAGGGATTCGGAAGATGAGGGGAGGAAGCGTTGCCCAAGTCGGCATGGGGCCGATGATCACTGTTCTTGCCCGTTACTTCGGGTTCGAGGCCGAGGCGGCCAATATGGGAAGGGTCGATCTTTTGGAGTTGGTGTTCAAAACACCGAAAATCCCGGCGAACCTAAACCCTGGACGCCAACGCCACCGGGGAAATGAACAAGGCGAGGCCGACGACATCCCGAACACCGGTTTGGGTGCGAATTTCGGAGCAAGCACGAGCCAAGCGGCAATCCCGCAGTACGGAGGCCCGAGCACCGGCTCGCGTCACGAGATGGGTTGGAACGATTTCCAACAGGCCGTGTTTTCCCATTTTGACCAGCCCAACACCCGTTTCGACCGACTCGACGAGGGGCAGGCAAGAAACAACCGAGCTTTCCGCGGCCTCCATATCCGGCTCCTTTTGGTCGAGAGTCGGATGCATCGGTTCGAGGAAAACAACGACGATGACGGCGGCGAGGGCGAAAACAACGACGAGGACGAGGAAGAGGAAGACGAGGACGCGACTCTCCGTCCCCGACATAGGAGACGTCGTTAAACTCCTATACTATCCTTTGTTTATTTTATTTGTTTATTATTTTCGTTTGTTATTTTGTTTATCTTTCGATTATGTTTGTTTATTTCTCATCTCGTCTTTTGTAAAAAAAAAAAAAATAATAATAATAAAATAAAATAAATTGCTTTCGTTTTTGTATATATTTTAATTTCATTTCATTTGAATATATTCTCAAAATATAAAACAAATAAAAAAAATATATATAAATCCAAACAAATTGAAAAAAATTTCAAAAACTCAAAAATATTTTCGTTTTTGTAAATAGTTTATTTATGTGCAAATTCTCCACCTTGACTTACCTTGTAGATAGCTTATTGCTTACCTCGGCTCCCGACGACGACTTTTGCACAACCACGTTGACACAAGCTCGGAAATAGGGGCGTTTTCTTTTCCCTACACCTTTTTACTGCTTTTATTAGCTTAAATACGCAATGAGGACATTGCTAGGTTTGAAGTGTGGGGTGGTTAGAGTTCGTCCTAGGTTTTTAATTTTGTCGAATGCTTGCTTGTGTTAATTTGAGTAACGTGTGTGCTATTATTGCTTGGACCCTTGGCGAAGTGACGCGGTTTTGATGATTTGTTAGGGTGTTTAGATCTTCGATCGAATTTAGTGGACTTAGGTGGTTTAACTTATTGGGATCCCCGTTCGGTTTTAGCTTCGTGCTATCCTTGTGCCTCGACTAGCCCTCGTCATCACACACTCTCTATAGGTTTTTGTTTTGTAATTTGGAGTCGTCAATTGCTCCACGTGCTCGATCGAGAATTTTGTAAGTTGCTAGTAGCAACGAATGATCGGAGTCGTTGAAAGCTTCGTATTTTCATTTTTTATTTACTATTTAAGTACCTTACGTATATGGTACCAAAAAAGATAGAAGAAAAAGAAAAAAAAAAACGAGAGACGAATAAACAAGGATACGCTATAAATCCTTGAAGTTGTTGAATAACACGTTTTCCTTTTTTTCGATTTTTAGTATATATTTGTAAAGAGAGGTGTAAATGACCTTGGCTAGTAGGGAGCTGATTAATGGTTCGAGCGTGGATAGACCTTAGCTGGGGCAAGGACGGGGGGACCGCCTTGGTGAATTGCTTAAGTTCTTTTAAGGCTCGTAAGTCGATCTAAAGTTCCTTAACAACGCACATTGTCATC
Organism: Phtheirospermum japonicum; assembly: GCA_014905375.1. NCBI lineage: Eukaryota > Viridiplantae > Streptophyta > Magnoliopsida > Lamiales > Orobanchaceae > Phtheirospermum > Phtheirospermum japonicum. Next base: position 155,747 of record BMAC01000529.1, on the reverse strand, counting down.
CTTTTAGCCAAAGCTAACAAGCAACGTAGCGTACAACGTCTCAATTTAACTTTTGTGCATTAGTTGAGGGTTGGTCGGGGGTAGTTTTGTCATTTTACGTTAGTTTTTGCTTGAGGACAAGCAACCATTCTAAGTGTGGGGTGGTTGATTTGCATATTTTTGTACATATTTTTGTTACCATTTTTGTATCACGTTACGTGTGTTTCGCTTGCTTTTAGGTGTTTTAGGAGTCGAGTTGGCCGTTTTTCATTATTTCTAGGCTTTCTTAGTTTTTGTACATTTTTTTTATTAGTTTTCGTAATTTTTCACTCTTTCGTTTTTCTCTTGGCCGTAGGACGTCCAAGCGGGGCCCGCGCTCATTTGGGATCGTTTTCACTCGACTCGGGAATGGACGGACAAGCAAGGAAGCGCAACGGACGAGGCTCGATAAACCGGCGGACGTAAAAAGAACGAGAAATCGAGCCGGGTGCAGAAATCCAGTCGACCGACTGGAATTGTAGTCGATCGACTGCCTTTTTAGTCGATCGACTGAAATCCCAAGATCGACTGCATTCCAGGGACTTTGGCCGTTTTGGACAACGCAGTCGATTGACTGCCGACATGACCGATCAACTGCCAGTCGATCGACTCCTTTTGCAGTCGATCGACTGAAAAGCAGATTTTTTTGAGGATTAAGTAGGTAGACGTCTTTTCCAATCAGACCAAATTGAGAAGGGCCTTTCTACACCAGGAAGCTCCTTCAACCCAGAAACATATTTTTCCTTTTCTCTTGATCAAATTTAAATTATAGTAATTAGTTAATTAGCTCTAGTTTGGTTAAGTGTTGGATCTTCATTAGCTAGTTGTTGAAACTTTTGTTTGGCATTTCTTTTGTGAAGAATCCTTCAAGTTGCCATTTCTATTTGAAACTTTTGTGGAATCCTATGTTTGGTAATCTCTTTCTATTAATATAATTTTGTTTTCATGATATTTCTTTTTAATCTTGTGTTAATGCTTGGATTATAGTTTAGTTGTTATTTTGCTTTTCAAAACTTCCATTTTTATTTTATAGCTTTCTAGCTTTTGAACTTATGCTTTTAAGTTGTTTAATTGTTTAGATCAATTTCTCAAATTTTTAGAAGCTTTATAAAATCTTCCTTCTTAAAATTAGATTGTTGCTAAATTAATGTTGTTGACTTTTTCAAATAAGCAAGACTTTAATTTTCCCTCCCTTTTCCTTAATTCAAATTATAAGCTTTCTTAGTTAGCTAGTTTAGATTAATCGTTTTTAAATAAGCTTTAATTCCCTTTTCACATTTTAATGCTTTTAAAACTTCTATTTCAATTTAAAGTTTAGTTATAAAAACTCAAACCAAATCAATGACTACTGCTTTCCTAGTCTAGATTAGTTTAATTTCAATCGACGATAAGAGAAAATAAGAAACCGATAAGCTGATAGCATCCATCCTCGAGAGAAACGACTCGGGAAGAACTCGCCGCCCTACAACCGGCTCCGTACTCTTGCGGAGACGGATTCTGAAATAGCGCGTCGAGAATTCGTCGATCACCAACAATCTGTAGAACTCCTCAGACCACAGGAAAGCTTTATAGGTTGTTTCCCGGGTATGCTGGATCAGTTTCAACCTCTTTTCGGATTTCAAGAATTCAGTCTCCCATCTTTCCCGAGCTTTGGCCAAAATCCCATCAGCCAAGCTCCTAGCCTCCGCCATAGCCTCATTCCGTGCCTCACTACGGGCCATCTCTATAACTTTCGCCTCCGCTTTCTTCATCTCTGCCACCCCAGCTTTAAGTTTCTTTAGCTCAAACCCTCCCTCCTTGGCTAGAGCATGAAAGCGCTTCTCCTTCTCCTGCAGCTCTTTATCCTCTCGGATCAGGTCAGAGTTCATCATGGAGATCGTAGCTCGAGCGTCTAGGACAACCTTCTTGGCAGCCGCCTAATCACAAGAAAAGCTAAGACAAAAAATAAAGAATATATACATATAAAAAAGGGGGTGAAAGAAGAGGAATATACCCGAGCTTCATCTTGGCACCACGATTCCAAGAGCTCGCAGTCCGACATCTTCTTCAGAGCACGACGGTTAGAAGAGGGACATTACCCGCGGATAAATTGGAGAGCTATGTCCTCGAGACACTTTAGAACCGAAGTATTGATGAAGAGATTAACATTGGGGTTGGATGGCGCGGACACTGGAGGAGTGGCTCTGCCCTGAGTAATTCGGGCCCTCTTGGCTGCTGGGGGAGCTCTTTCTTCTCTAGAATCGTAGGGAATGATCTTCTCCACCTCGGGATGGAGAAGCGTCCGGGGAGAGCTTGAGCCCCTCCCTGCCAAGGAGGAAGGGCCGGTTTCTTGAGCTCTTCGCTCTGGAGCTGCCTCTGCTCTTTGCTGGCGAGCGGCTATCATTTTCTGCATCATGTTTTCTGAAAAGAAGAAAGAATCAGTTGACCACAGAAAGCAAGTACAAGACAAGATAAAGATGTAAGGGCAGAAGAGCTTTTTACCAATCTCGCGAGTCAGAGGACCTATCTCTTCTCGCTCATTAAAAAAATCTAAAACAAAGGAAAGCAGAAGTTGGGAGAGATGGAAAACACTTTCGTTAAGAGTAAGGATTATTTTTTGTAGCCGAGGAGATCTGTCTACCACAGATAGATGCGGCTGGCTTGGTAGCTCCACGATGGGCTCCGAGGGGAAACCCCAGTCTTCCGAGCAGTGCACAAAGAAGAATTTCTTCCTCTAGGATTTATTAGAAGAAGGGATGCCGCTCAATAAATGAACGCCAGGTCTGGTTCATAAATAAAAGCAACCTGGAGGAGAGCCCTTTGCCTGGAAGAGCTGGTAAAAGGTCTGAGCCGTAAGGTCCATACCAGCGTACCACATGGCCAGGTTGCACCCGATGATGATTCGGAAAGAGTTGGGAATGAACTGGTGAACGGGGATTTTATACAGGCAGAGAGATTTCTAAGATCAGAGGGTTTACAGGAAGGCGCAACCCCGCCTTGAAATGATCGGTGAAGAAAGTTAGATGGCCGGTGGTTGCCTGGCACGCCAAAACGCCGAAGCGGGGGTTGACTAGGGAAAACTCCTCGGGGATCTTATACCTATAACGGAGTTCCTCGACGGTTTTGTCTCTAAGAATGGAGAAGATATTAGGGTGGCCAGCGATAGGAGGCGGATATTAGGGATCTTATACCTATAATGGGGTTCCTCGATGGTTATACCTATAACAGAGTTCCTCAAAGGAAGACGGTGAAGAGGGAGAAGACGTCGCGGCGGAGAAGATGGGAGACGTGTCAGAAGACGCCGACGAGGCCGAAGTAGAAAGAGAAGAAGATGATGGCGCTAACATTGGAAAGTAAAAAGGGGTCAGAGAAGTACTTGGTAGAGAAGTTGATCGGAAACGTTGAACGGAGAAACTAAATTGTGCTGCTGCTCTGAGAGAGAATAAGGGATGAAAGAACGTCTGCGAGAGGGAAATATGAGAAGGGAGGAGGAAAGAGAAAACAACGGGAATAAAAGTAAAAAGATATTTTCAAAAAACCAAAATCGAGGAAAAATCAGGATCTTGATGAGATTCTCGCATTTAATTCCTGTCAGATGAATAGTACCCTAGGTGATGAGCTGGAACGTCAACCGTTGCTGGGTATGGTAACTGCCGCTGACCTATCAGTAGTGCAGTACTTGAGGAGACGTGTCGGTATGGTAACCATTTTTGGACATGGACCGTCACTAATAATGCCAATAATTAGACCTGGTTAAAAGGTGAATTTTTTGGGATTTGTACAGATACGGAAATTTGGAAAGACGTGTGGAGCCCTAATCACTCATAAAAGAAGCCCTAGAGTTTTTACAGATCTACCCCAACTATTTCGAGGGGGACAAGTTGATATGACCCGAGTAGGGTGACCTGTATTGGGGTAGACCTGGTACAGGATCACTAGGAAAGTGACCGGTAGGCTAACTTGTTGTGCCCTTGTGAATTCCTGAGCTGGATTTCCCAGAGGAGGTCAGGAAAAATAAATGGATATGAGCTAAACGAATTACCCTAGCTCAGGATAAATCCTGGTCTGGCCTAAATTCTCGGATGAGATTAAGGTCAAGAGACCTAGAGTCAGGAGAAACATCCTGGCCTGATCTGAATTCTCTGAGAATGGTTATAAGAGGACAGGCTAATGGTAGACCGGGCAATCTGGCTTCCTAAAGGGGAACAGGTGGGACCACTTGTCGTGATTGTTTGCATAATGGCCCGAGATTCGCGGATTCTATTTCTGAGATCTCGGAAGAGGTCCCCACTGGGGGAAATTATAAATAGCTCAGCCCCAAGGCTGAGAGAGGTATGACATTCTGTTGCATTCTTTTGATTGCTAACTGAAATTCACGACACGCTTAACTGACTTAAGCATCGGAGAGGTTTCCACCGGATATCATCCGGTGGTCCTTTCTAACGTGTTTGTGGGTGCAGGTCAGGTTTATTTCCAAGGAGATCGGAGTGTTTTCAAAGGGGAATATTTGGTTTGGGTCTGGTTATTTTCTAGGCAAAAAAATGTCGATGCGCTAAAATCAAGGGTAGTCCCAAACTTCTCTCAATTTCCTTTACCGCCCTCAAGATTCTACTTTTCCCTGGCGCCCTCCCCTACCGCTCTCATCTGAAGCTTTTATCTCAATTTCCTCTGCAAGGCCCAAACTCTAACGAGATATTTAATCACCTTTTCTAAAGCCGATGGTTGTTCAAGGTTATCATTCAACCGGATAATTAACATATGGAAACAAAGATGCAAATTTATATTAATTATTTTCTCAATGTGTTTTTAAACCGTCACGGTTGTTTTGATCTATTTTTCTATATTACACAGATCTGTTTCTCAATTTTAAAAACTTTTTTTTGGGATCCGTTTTCTCGATTATCCGTAATTCTCTGAATTCTGATTATCCAGATAGCGATATGTTTCGTTTTAGTAATTATATTGAATTCCGATTATCCTTTGGTCTTGGTAATTATATTGAACATCTAATCTTTTTTTTGCCCCTTCAGACTCAGCCTATATGTTTGGTCGTGAGATGGTAAATTTGTCTTTTTTTGAGGATTTTATGAAAGTATTGAAGCTGAGGCAGTATAAGCTTGTATCAAATATTTGAATAATCCAATCTTTTGTGTGTGAACATCTTTCAATATACGTAATGTGACCACTCAAGTTGAAATAAACTTCTTGTTTCCTATTGTTGTATTCAGCGTACTTACGAGTTGATCACTACTTCTTCTTTTAACAACATATTCATGTTTTGGGTTTGCTCTCGGGTGACCTGCAACTGAAGTTTCAGAGATTTTTCAGGACTTAATTATTTTCATCGTCAAGTACTCTTTATTCCTTCATAACTCTGTTATGTGCTGGTAGAATTTGGTATGACTTTTTAATTCTGGTTTGATTGTGAAGGTTCGGAGTAGATTTTTTTTCCTGATTTGTTCAGCTGTTTTGTAATAGTAATTCAGTTATGATTTCTTTTTTTTTCCTGATCGATTGGACCGTGATGGATCTATGAAATTGTGTGTTGTGCTATTAAAATGGATTTGAAAATATTCTGAAATGCCGCCCCCGAACCCCAAAAATAAAGGTGCACATATTTTGTTTCAATCATATCTCAGTCTTGGTGGAAGCACCAAGAATCTAATGAGGTAAGCTTCAGGCCTCCCTTTTTGGTTTTCCTCTCAATCCAGTCGCTTAAACAATGCTTCTGTGTGATTAATTTTAAGGTTTTTTTAATTTCTAATTGATATTGTGATTAATGTTAAGGATTTGGGAAAATGATATTGGTTTTTATTTAGGGATTTGAAGGTTTTGATTATTTATAATTAAGGATTTTTTTAGGATTTGATGCAACTGGGTGATTGGTTTTGATCATTTCTATAGTGATTGATTTCTTAATTCTTATATAAAGTGAGTTTTTCTTTATTTGAACCATCTATGGAGACCTTCTTTAAAACAAAAATTTATGAATGTAAGATGTTGAAATTAATATTTCAATACTAGTTTGATGACATATATTGAGAAAAATGAATTGTGTTAAAAATCATCTCTGAGATATCGCAAACTTTTTTACCCGTTACTTGTAAAGTACCGTCTATTTACTCTTATAATTTATTTAAATTAATTTGATTATTCTTTATATCACTATTTTTATTTCATTGCAATCGAAATATTTTATTACAATAATATTTTGTTGGAATGTATTTTGGATATTATGAAATTTTTATTTCCATTTATTTTATTTCGTAGCTAGAATAAATACACATAGTATATTTTTATTTTGACTCAATGTGTTAAATCGGGCCCAAAATCTTTCAAACTTATACTTATTAATAGGCTCAAACCATTGAGCCCAGCCCAATGACTTGAGCCCAAATACTGAGCCCAAAGCCAAGCCCATTCCAAACCACCTCATTACTCTTATTATTACTGCAAGCCTCACTGTTTATTCTTTGTGTCATTTGATCAAACATAAGAAAATCACCAACAAAAAGTTTCTCTCATTTTCCTCCAAAACCACCACCTTTGGCAGCATCACCTTTATATATTAATGCAAAATCCTCATAACCTATGTGTCTGCTTCGTATGCTTCGTTTGACAAATAAAAAATTCTGGTGTTTCGTTTGCTTATGTGTCATCCGAGCCTAATATTCACCTAATTTAATACTTTTCTTTTTATTGTATCTTACCTAATTTGATTTTTTATTATATTTTTCCTTATTCAATACTTTCTTTTGATTCTCCTAAATTAAAAATAGAAATAAATCATATATAATTAATAGATAAGATCTAAATTATTTATTTTAATTAAAAGAAAAGCTACATATAAAATAATTTTAATTAAAAAAATTTATCATGAAAATAATTAAATAAGTTTTATTGATAATATAATTTAAAATAATTTTATTTTTGGAGTTTCAAATATTCTATATAGGTAAATATCAGATATTTACAATAATCTAAGTATGTAACTAAATATTAGTAATGTATTCAATTTAAATATAAAGTTATTAAACTATATACTAATAATTAATAAACATTGATTAGACACCAGTACAATGCAACACGGGTTGAGAGTATGATATTTGTTAAATATCTCAATGTATGTAATTAATAATTATTATCGAATTTATTCTAAAAATTAATATATAAAATGATTTAATAATAATAATAATAATTAATAAAATAGATATTAGACACGGGTTTAAAATGTGACACCTTTTGAATTTTTGTAAGTATATAACTAAGATTTAATGAATTTAATTTAAACATCAAATATAAAATTATTTAATATTTATAATAATTAATAAATAGTTTAGACATGTACAAGGTACGGGTTGTTAATAATTATCTTAATTTTTTATTATAGATTTAAAATTCAGTAATAATTACAAATATTTTTTATATAATAATCTTTTGATAAGTTTCGTGTAATACACGGGTGCTAAACAAGTATATATTAATGCAAAATCCTCCTAATCTATGTGTCTCCTTCGTATGTTTCACTTGGATAATAAAAATCTTGGTGTTTCATTTACTTATGTGTCATCCGAGCCTAATATATACCTACTTTTACTATATCTTGACTAATTTAATATTTTCTTTTTATTATATTTAGCCTAACTTAATACTCCCTCCGTTTTAAAATAAATATCGTTTTAGAGATTCAATTTTATTACAAATTAAGTGTCATTTTAGAATTTTTTAATACTTTATTCTAGTTTTATCCCCGCTTATTTTAAGAAATATAAACAAGTTTATGGTAATAGAATAACTAAAGGGAAAGAATGAAAATAATTAAATGAGAATATTATTAATTGATTGAGGATATATTGGTCAAATATTACGTTCCTTAATTTTGAAAAAACCCCTCTAAAACGACACTTATTAAGAAACGGAGGGAGTAGTTTTCTTTTATTATATTTTGTTTAATTCAATAAATTTTCTTTTATAAATAAGTAATATATAACTAGTAGAAAAAAAATCTAGATTAATTATTTCAATTAAAAGATAAATTACATATGAAATAATTGTAATCACAAAGAAAAACTTATATATGAAAATAATTAATAAATTTTATTTAATATAAAAGTTGAAATAATTTAAATTTTAAATTTTAAATATTCTGTATAAATAAACTATGATATATTTTCAATAATTAGAGTATGTAACTAAATATTAGTAATGAACTCAATCTAAATATAATAAAATAAGATTATATAATAATAATTAATTAATATTTATTAGACAATGGCACAATGCAAAAAGGCTTGAGAGTGTGACACCTTTTGAATTTTCCAAAGTATATAACTATAATTACTAACAAAATTAATTTAAACATAAAAATATAAAATGGGTTAATAATAATTAATTAATATAGATTAGATAAGGGTTGAAATGTGACATCTTTTGAATTTTTTATAAGTATGCAAATATAATTATTAATGAATTTAATCTGAACAGTAAAATACAATATTAATCAATAATTCTAATAATTAATAAATTGAACAGGGCACGGGTTGAGATATACATCCTTTCAATTTTTTTATTTTAAATTTAAAACTTTATAATTTTCACAAATATTTTTTATATTTAGTTTTATAAATCCCGTGTAATACACGGGTGTTAAAACTAGTCTAGTAATATATGAAAAACTCCTGAATGAGCTAATCGTTATTAGTAGCGTTTGAGTCGCCCGTAAAATCTTCAAACTTGATCAATCACAATCTTGAAGAATTCTTGTATAATGAGCGATGTGCTCCTTATACTAATGATCTTTCTGTTTTTCTCTCTTTCTCGTTGTGCATCTCCGATCTCTTAAATGATCTATATATACACCAATGTATAAACCTCCTTGAAAGAGTCCTAGTTACACTTGACAAAGTTTAGATAGACATCTTCAGATATTAATCAAATCCCCCTGAGTTACATAGCTTTAACTCCCCCTGAAGAGCAAAGTTCTATCAGAATGTTAGTGAGAATGACAATAACAAAATAAACTAACAACTAAAAAAAAGTGCTAACAAGCAAATATCCAGTAATAACATCCGGCTAAAACCAAGTTTAAAAGTACCCCCAAAATATCCAGTTATTCATTGTGTCAGTGACACCTGGACTAACATTCTTAGCAGTGGCAGCACACCAATCATCCGCTCATCATCCAGAAATGCCAAAGACTGATCAATGATACGATTCAGCCCCTCAAAGTGCTTATGAATGAGCCCAAAGAAGGCAGGTTCCCCACTAAAATGCTCCTCATCATAACGTTGTAGCCCCTGATCTTCCAAAATTGAGTAAATAAGAAAAGGAAAGGGCAAACCAACTTTGGTTACGGATGAAGTAGCAAACTTGGTCATACAGTCAAACATAGTCTGATCGAAGTTGAAGCGCATTCTTGACTCTATCTGGGACAAAGCACAACCCTGAGGTCGGGTCATAGTTTTGGTGTTCGTTGTCAGTATCCAGTTGCAAACAGCTACCTTATGATGAACATAGTACAATGAGGTGATATGCAAACTGAGAAACTGTTTTGGCCACTTTTGCAGTCTCCCACCAGTGATGAATTTATAAACCTCATCAAAGTCGTCCATAGTAACTCCTTCATAATCTTCAGTCCCGAAAAAGGTATTGATGACAGAGGGAGTAAACTAGAAAACTTTTTCTCGAACAAATACTTTACCATACCTCTCAGACAGTTTATTTGAGATAGAGGGAAGCATATAGCATAAAAATCAAGTAGAACCTTCCTTAAGTATGTTATAGCGGTTTTCACAGCAGAAGACTCTACTGAAGAATTTGTTCAAATTTTTCCACTCAAATTGTCCAAAATCTACCCTCCTCTCATCAATAAATTCACAATTGTGTAAAGCATTAAAGCGTTCTCTAGCTTCATACATGTAAAAGCAAGGTGCAAAGACATTAGTAACCTCAATCTCCTGGTCATTAGAATCAGCTTCCATGGCCACACTTTTTCTTTATCTGATTCTTCTTCTAGCTTCATCATGTCATCTTCAGCTGGTTCTTCAAGATCCACCAGATAATCCCCAAAATCTTCATCATCATATTTATCAGAAGCAGTGGAGCTTTCTAAAGTGGATGCAGTCGTAGTTGGAGCAGCAGGAGGTGCACTAGACAAGTAAGAACTGTCCTTACTCTGCAGTGGTGTGCCAACATCTTCACCAACATGAGCCTTCTCAACTGAGATATTCCTTTCAGTCGGCTGAATCAAGACTGATGGTGAACTTTTAGTAAGTGGACTGAGAGATCCTAATGCAGATGGAACAAAAGTTGATGTAGCTTGAGCTGATCCCCTTTGGCCACTTGATTTTCTTAATTTCAGCAACATGACGCCAAGGGAGCATCTTCATCAGTTAACAATTCTTCACCTCTAGTATCCTCTGGTTCAGAGTCGGGGGAAACCATATTTTGGGGAGTTAGCCTGTGCTTTTTTGCACTGAAATGGGTCAATTGTTCATCATCTAAGTCAGTGAAGAAGAAGGTGGTAGGAATTTCTTTCTTTGTGGCAAGTAATCCTTCAGGAGGAGCATAGTCAGAGTCATCACGATTCGTCTCATAGAACCTCCCTCCTCTACAAAGGACATAATTTCTAATGGAATACGCCTATTCCCACTTGAAATTTTCTTTGGGACTGCCTCTGACAAAAATCCTTGATCTACTCCTTGCAATCGTCGAGACCTTTTCAGCAATGGGTTCCCAACTCTGCCAAAAGCTTCTGCAATAAACTTCAAATTAGGCGAATTATCAACATCAATTTCTTTACCTTGGTTCCCCGGAAAGATATCAGCATGAGGTTCAGCCGAATCTGAAATGGAAACCAGATTTAGGGTAGCAGTCGGGTTGAAATTGGGAACAAAGTCAGTAGGAGCACTCGATTTTCCAGCATCACCCTTCTTAGGGCAAGGTGTTGGAACGGATCCACCAACATTCGTCAGAAAGGTAGAGGCAGAAACATGCTCATCGTGGATATCTAGAGGCAGTGAAATAGAATCAACGGTGACCTCCGACGTTGTCAACGACTCCAGTAGCAAAGGGGTGGACCTTTTAGAGGATTTTGACTTTTTTGGAATCATTTTTTGAATAGAGGCTTGTGGGAATTTGTGAGGTTTTGAGATTTGGTTCTGACAGACGAAACAAAACTGGCACCTTTATCTAAAAAAAAACTACACGATTGGTTAGTATGTTAGTCGGAGAGAAGGCTGAATAAAAAAAATAAAATATGGAGACTTAGAAACTAAAAAAACCTTAAGAAATCAGAAAACAACTAGCCCACTCCCCCTTATTAATTAGCCCACTAACAAAACCTAAAAAGAATCAAACTAAAAAGAAATATAAACAACTCATATCCAGAACATCTTGATTGTAACCCACGAGGCTGAAAGACTTCAAATAATATAAAATTTTGAGAAAGAGAAAAACAAAATATTGTTATGAGCATATCTTCACAATTACGAACTATACGGACAAATTCACCAAACATGCATGTCTTAATTTTTATGTCTAAAACAATGACCTAATAAAAACAAAAAAACACATAAAATTCGCAACTGCAGTAGGATGTTTGTCCTTGTGTAATTACATTGGAACTATTATTCGATCAACAAAGTCAATCGGAGTCAGTACTTTACCTATCATCGACATCACCTGCCCAATCGGAGTCGGTAACCAACAAGATTTGAGTTAGTATCCTTAGCATAACAATTCCTAGATTGTACATGCCAACAATATATCTTATCATGCATTTTAGTGACTTCAAGTGAGTATCTTTAGGATTTGCCTTATAACGAGCACATACACATACATTATATATAATGTCAGGTTGACTTGCAGTTAAATACAAAAGACTGCCTATTATGCTTCTAAACACAGTGTGATCAACACTTTCACCAACATCATCTATAGACTGTTTCTGACTTGACCCCATGGGTATTTTTATGTGCTTAACATTTTCCAAAGTAAATCATTTCACAAGATTTTTTTTCATACTTAGCTTGAGACACAAAAATTCCATTGCTATACTGCCTAATTTGCACACCAAAGAAAAAAGACAACTCACCTTCCATACTCATTTCATTAGTGGTAGACATGATTTTCAAAAAATCTCTAAGTAGTTTGTCAAAAGTGGATCCAAACACGATATCAGCAACATAGATTTGAGCTATTAGTATCTCGTGTTTGATTTTAAAAATGAACAAGGTTTTATCAACTTCACCATGTTTAAAATCCATTTGGAGAAGATGTTGAGTAAGCCTACCATAACAGGATCTAGGGGCTTGCTTAAGACCATAAAGAGACCTTTTTAATTATGTGGATCTTTAAAACCTCTAGAATTCTCAACATAACCTTCCTCATTTAAAACACCTTTCAAAAAAGTACTTTTTATATCCATTTGGTGAAGAGTGACATTCGGATGACAAGAAACAGGAAGAAGTAATCTAATTGACTCAATCCTTGCCACAAGGGCAAAGATTCCTTCAATATCTATACCTTCAACCTGGATAAAACCTTGTTCCACAAGCCTGGATTTATTTCACACAATGTCTCCCAACTCGTCCATTTCTTTTCCTAAATATCCACCTAGTTCCAATGACGTTTCCTGTTCTTGGTCGAGGAACCAAGTCCCATACGTCATTTTTGGCAAACTGATTGATAGGGCAACATAAATGCCAGACCTGGTTTGGGGTAGCTCTGACTCAGAATAATTAGATAATTTAAGAGAGGGCTGGAATAGCTCTGTCTCTATGAAAGATCTAATTAGCCCTCCCGATAAAATAGAATGTTAGGAAGAGGTGGTTATCGCTTGAGATCCCTGACTTAGCCATCTTGAAGGGCACTAAAAGTTTGGAGATTATACCAAGCTGAAGTCCCAGGTATTGAAGTTTAACCTGGTCTGGGTAAAAGACCTGGTTGAGTCCCCTGAGGAATAGAGCTCTTCCTTATTATTAGCAAGAGTTGACCTGTTGAACAGCGGGGACAAGAGGAAAGAAGAGCCGAGATATTATGGACTGGGTCAGATCGGGAGAAGGAAATAAGGAAGACCTGTTTCCCAGATTCCCAGCGAAGAGACAAGTGGGACCACTTGTCAGAATTTGTTGCGTAACGGCCCTTGATTCGCGGCATGTGTTCCTGAGATCCCGGCTGGGGTCCCCGTCAGGAGAAACTATAAATATCTCAGCCCCAAGGCTGAGAGAGGTATGTCATTATCGTGAGCATTTCTTGCTTTCTTTCTAAAAAAAAAAAAATGCCTCAAGCGCTTACTGACTTAAGCATCGGAGAGGTTTCCACCGGTGGTCCTTTCTAATTCGTGTTTGTGGTGCAGGTCTGGGAAGCGTTCGTGTTCTATGCGTCACTCCAGGCGTTGGTCATTTTTTGGGTGGAAACACTGATCAAGTTCTTCTTGCATTACATTTATCCAAAACTCATCTTTGAGAGCTTCTTCCACTTTCTTTGGTTCTGTATAAGACACAAAACAATAGTTTTTTGTTAGAGAGAAGCAAGATGCCATACATACGAGTTTTACCATTTCCCTAAAATTAATCTGCTTCTTTCGTTTAATTCTCCAATAACTTGAGAGGTGGGGTGATTCTTATGTATTTTGGAAGGATGTTCTATTCAAGAGGATCAAAAGACACCAAGACTTCTACATCATCCAGATTTAGAGGTTTCTCCATCAGAATTTACATGAACTTGAGATGTTAGTTCTGGTATTGAAGTATTGACAGAAGCATCAAGTGTTGTGCCTGAAGATTTAGTTAAGGTAGGTGAGAGATTAGATTATGGACCTTGAACAAGATCAAGCACATCATCCTCAACTGAGTTACCAGAAATATCCATTAAATCATCAAACTTAACATTCACAGACTCAAGCAATGTACGGGTTCTAAGATGGAAAACCCTATATGCACGACTATTAACAAAATACCCCAATAACACACACTTGTCACTTTTTGAGTCAAACTTTTATAAGTAGGACCTATAATTTAGAACATAGCCTACACAACCAAACACGTGAAAGTACTTAAGGTTTGGTTTCTTTCCAACAAGGATTTCGTAGGGAATTTCACAAGTTCTGACCCTAAAGTAGAATCTACTTGAGATATGATGACATGCAGTGTTAAGAGATTTAGCCCAAAATATTATTGACAGATTCTTAGAGATTAACATGGTTCATTCAATTTCTAGCAAAGATCAGTTTTTTTTGCTCTGCTATACAATTTTGTTGGGGTGTAATGTGAGAAGAAAACACATGGGATATCCCATACTTATTATAGAAATTTTCAAATGACGATTTGTCAAAATCTTTCCACGGTCTGTCCTAATTCTGCCAATTTGCAAACATATTTGTTACTAATACGTTTTGACATTTTTTGAAAGCTTTCAAAAGTTTCTAATTTTTCACAAGGAAACTCAATCAAAGTGAATCGGGAAAAATTATCAACAATGACAAATGAGTATTTCTTATCACTAATAATTTCTACTTCAATTGGACCCATGAGATCCATGCGGAGAAGTTCCAGACAACGATAGGTGTTGAAGTGTTAGAGCACAGTGTGAGACACTCTAGTTTGCATTCCTTTCTGACAGGCACCCCAAATGGATGGATGATTAATTACTAGTTTAGGAATACCTCTTACAGCATCAGACTTAACCCATTTCCCATCATTTCATAGTTAACATGGCCCATCGTTTGGTGCTACAAATCAGACTCTAAAGGTTGTATGCTTTGACACAAGATTTTGCTGTTCACTTTGTAGCAGTTATTAGTTGTTTGTATGCCATCGAGAATACATTGATAAGAGTTATCAAGGACCTCACACAAATCTCGACTAAATTTTACAAGAAGTCATCATCGCACAATTGACAGTTGCTAATAGGATTGGCGGTCAACCCTTTCACCAGTAACACATTATGAATCTTGTGCAATCCTTCAACATTTATGGTACTTTTCCCAACAACCTATCTATGAGTGCCACCACCGTATTGTACTTTACCACCATTGTGTTGTATAATATCAATCAAGTATTTGACAGATCCTGTCGTGTGATGGGAACACTCACTATCAATATACCATGAGCCTTCAACACTAGACTTGAGTGAGATGTAAATCATATTACACCGAGTATTAGTCTTTATAATACACATCATCCTGGATTTGCGAGCAGTGTTAGTCCCAGTGTTGGAGCAGGATTTCTCTGGAATTATCTTATTTCTAAGCACATGAGTCCTCTTTGACTTGAGATTTTTTATAGAAGCGTCTGATGTGTCCAGGTTTTAAGCAATGATGACACACATAGGTACGTCTTTGATGTTTAGAATTCTCGATGGAAACCAATTCATTACGAAGATTGTCACTTTCTCTGATAAAAAATAGGAGCCTCAAACCCTATATCATGTTTTATCATGGGTCCAATTGATAGGATCTCATCAAGCTTTTTCATTCCTGTATTAAGTTTCTTCAGAGTTAGAAGTGTTGTGAGAGTTCTGACCTTGCTCTATCTAGTTCTTCTTCACGCTTAGTTAGAAGTGCTTCTAGACGTAAGACAACAATTTGTTGTTCTTTATCTGTGCGTGCCAATCTCTCATTTTTCCTTAGATAGAATCTTAACCTTTTGAACTAATTTGGACTAGTTTTCATAAAGTTCTTCATAGGCAGCACCAAAGTCTTCATTATCATCAGTGTCGTTAATGGTGAAGGAGCTAAAACACCAGATGTCACCAACATTGTCAGTGTCATCCCAGACAACACAGGCATTCATGGTAGCAACTTCTTCAGTTCCTTTCGGTTCATCCTCATCTTCTCCATCACTCATGGCAATTAGGTCTCTCTTCCGCTTGATGTTGGAACATTCATACCTATAATGAACAAACCCTTTGCATTAATGACATTGAATATTATCAAAATCCTTGGTGCTATTAAGATTTACACTTGTGGGAGTCACTTCCCTTCTTTGGAACCTATTAGTGTGAGTGCATTGACCCATCGGTCTTGGAGTGGAAGGTTCTGATGAGGGTTTGATGTGTTTTCTGAATGGCTAACTCGAGTTATTCTGTTTCATTAGGAAATTACTGAATTTTCTTGTGATGAGTGAAATTCCATCCTCATCTAATTCAGCAGTGTCAGCTTCATGCTCAAGGGCTGTAATATCATATTCTTCATCTTCAATGGTAGTAGTAGATATTAGAGCAATACTTCTACTTTTTGTTGTTTGATCTTGAGTTCCATCTCATATGTTTTCAGAGATCCAACGAGTTTGTTCGTCAATGGCTGTTATCTTCATGTTGAATTTTTCAGTCACAGAACACAAGAATTTGCTCACAAACCTTTCATTAGAGATGAAGGTACCTAATGATTAGCATTCGTTTGCAATATCGAGAATTTTGGAATTATATCCGGCAATGGTCTCATTTTCCTCCATTATTAGAACTTCAAATTGGGTTGCAGGCTTAGTTTTGTTCGTTGAACTCCTTTGGAAACTTCATAAAAAATTTGTAAGGCGTCCCATGCTTCTTTTGCAGTTTGGAGGTTTGAGATGATTTTAAATAGGGAGACGTACACAAAGCAATAAAGGGCATTCAATGCTTTAGTGTTTGCACTTGAGATAACAAGTTTTTTAGTCGTCCAATCGATCTCATTTTTTTAGGAAAATGTCTCCATCCGACTCTTAAAGCCTTGGAGCCTCCCAATCAACAAGGATTGCACGCCACGATCTTTCATCCATAGTTTTGATGTAAGCACACATTCTTACTTTCCAGATCGCATAGTTTGTCCCATCCAGTACTTGTGGCTGGATTGTAGTATTCATAACAGTATCCATAGTTTTCCTTCAGAAAAAATAGAGGATTAGCAATTAGTAAGGTCAAATGATCATTTTGATACCAATTGAAAGTTTCAAAGGTCTTAGATACTCGCATTAAGTTAAACAAGATGTAAGTGTTAGTTGTAGTCTCAGTGTATCCACACTAATATTTAGATATTTCGGTAAAAAAAAAAAACTATAGAAAAACACTTGTTAACAATTTTTGCCTATGAGGTAAATAAATGCATAGGTCGTGACCTAAGGCCAGAAATGATATTACTAGAGATAATGAAATCATTTTACAAAGTATAAAAATAAAATCATTTAGTAATATATGAAAAACTCCTGAATTAGCTAATCGTTTTAAGCAGCATTTGATTCGCCCGTAAAATTTTCAAACTTGATCACTAACAATCTTGAAGAATTCTTGTATAAGGAGTGATGTATTCCTTATACTATTGATCTTTCTGTTTTTCTCCCTTTTTCGTTGTGCATCTCCAATATCTCAAATGATCTATGTATACACCAATGTATAAACCTCCTTGAAAGAGTCATAGTTACACAAGACAAAGTTTAAATAGATATCTTGAGATATTAAGAAGATAAGTACCAATAAAAGACTTTCTAAAGTAAAGGATTCTATTTATTTTCTACGAGTAATCTACTAAACATTCGAACAAACTAAGTATCCAAAAAGGCAAATATAAATTTAATTAAAATAATTGGTTGAAAATATAATTCCTATCACATCCTATCTTTTTATATAAAAAATAATAATTAATATCGTAAACCAGAACCTATTGTCTTTTAGAAAAATATAATCATGACTTTCCGTAAAGTCATAGTTCACCTATTTTTGGTCCATAACTAGTTTTTTTACACCTGTGCGATGCACGGGGCAGAAAGTTAAATATAGAAATGCAAGTTGTATTAATATTAATTTTATTATTATTTACTATGTGAAGATATAAATAAATAGAGAGATAGAGATTAAGAGAAATAACTAAAAAGTCCACACTTGATAAATTATAGATCGAATCCACACTGCATACATGAACGCTAAGATTATACGTTAGTGGATATTTCTTTATACAACACATTATTGGTCATGTTCGATCGTGAATCATTATCACCACAAACTAATATCTTCAATCCCTTTTGATGGGTGACACGCGAAACGGAAACATATAACTGTCCATGACTGAACACGGGACTCTTCAGATAAAGGTCGACGTTCGAGAGCGATGACCCTGACTCTTATTTATCGTCATGGCATGTGAAATCATGAGCAGAAATTGCATTCGTTGAAACTTGAAAGGTATCCTAATGTAAGAAGGCGTTATAATCATCCGGGGAGGCAACACCCCTACGCTCGCCTTTGCACCGGTTAGAATCTTGCATTCAAGGACGTGCGTGGAAAGTCTCGTAACAACCAATCTCGTCCCATTACACAATTCCATTGAGTGGTCTACTTTTCTCAATAACATAACAGGAGTCCCCACCTTCAGATGCAACTCGTGATTGGGCACCCCAGAAAATTTTATACCATTCAAGAATTCAGGCATGTGCAAATCACTCAAAAAGTCATTCCCACCGTCGGATTTGCAGGCACTGTCCTAAATCATGTAGGTGTACCTCTCGCTCGAGTTCAAAGTATTCATGTACTCGTTGACAGAGTCGACAACATTGAGAGTCGGGGCTAATATGGCCCTATCCTCCAGGAACATCGGGTCATCAATAGAGTCCCTAAACATCGGATATGTATCCTCAACAATAGCTACAATGGGGTTGCCCGAATATCGGAGGAGGATATCATCTAGAATTTCTATTGTAGCACAACCATCATTCGGTCCTTCTATCTTTCCATCTTCAATGCTGGCAATCCAATCGGAGAACTCCTCCAACTCAGCACATGCTTGTCCGTCACCTAGACTCTGGAGCCTCATGTTCTTTGTTAGCGTCAACACAGTGTAGTCCCTCCACATGCTAGACAAATTGATACCCGCATTCACTATTTCCTGCTGGCTGCCCTTGGGGACAACATGCAATATCTGGCGAAAGTCTCCACCAAACACAACGGTCTTTACACCAAATGGCTTGTGCCTGTTGACCATATCTATATCCTCCATTATATCCTGCAAGCTCTTCTAAATAGCCTCAAAGCAATGCTTGTGCATCATTGGAGCCTCGTCCCATATTATGAGTTTACAACAAATCACCAGTTCCGCAAGAGGGGTTCCTTTCTTAATATTACAATCCGACCCTTCGTGCGGATTCAGAGGGATACCGAATCAGGAGTGCGCGGTCCTTTCACCAGGAAAAAGCAGAGATGCTATGCCACTCAATGCCACATTCAGCACGATATGACCCTCAGACCTCAACCTAGCTGATAGAGTTCTCCACATGTACGTTTTTCCCGTACCTCCATAGCCATACACATAGAACATAGCACCACCATCGGACTCGACCCCAGTCATTATCTTGGAGTAAAAACCTTTCTGCTCACTCATCATTTTCGAGAGAAGTTCGGCATGATCAGCGAACAACGCCTTACGATCATAGTTCAACTTATCGTGGATCAATCTATTGTGACCAACACCGCTACCATCGGTCTCCGAAAATGGCATGGAATCATAATCGCGCAGGCTCTTCCCTTGATGTCTCAGTAATTTCTCAATCTCTACCAAAGTTAAATCTTTTATTTAAGACTAACTCAAATTCAGTCCTGCCAAGTAACAACACACGTTTAGATCATAGCACACTCAAACAAAATAACCATAACTAATAGAGTAGATTTAGTAAATTATAATCACAATTCATTACGCACCACCACGTGCATATATATGGATTTTTAAAAATTAGACGTTGCCTGTAGTGCACATCCTTTGACAGAAACCGCCACCTCTTGTCCCACACTTCCTCGGGCCTAGCAAGAGTATCAGCCGACAGTAGTGATATAAAAAGACACCTGAGAGATTGAGCGGAGGCCCACTCACTTGCTTCGGCGATGACATCGATATACTCCCTATCGTCTTCCAAAAAACCCCGTGCATAACATGCCTCACAGTACGACGCATGCTGAACACCATCGTGCTTCCTATAGTCTGCATAGCAAGTAGCTCCGTGGACAATAGTAAGCAAGCACCTCAGATAGTAATTATCCCCACAGCCAGGGGGAACGTAATACAACCTACCAACACATGGAATGCATTGTCTGGGATTCCACTTCCTTGCATAACTGTCCCATACAAACTCGGAGTGTGCCTCTACATACGTCAGAAGTCTCGCCCGAGGATATTTCTTATTCGCTTCCATCCATTCAAGGAACATGCTTTCCTTCACTATTTTTTTATTCAGGACATCCTCTATATCCTCGTCCTCTTCATAAATAATGCTCTATTCATTCTCCAGATGGAAGCTGAGATGCGTGACCAGAGGGTACTTATACTATAGTTCAAAACCCAACAACCTCCATACCACCTCACTTGAAAAAACATACTTGCAGTCGTAGTACATGTTCACTTCGTCAATGGGTTTGTCAGATTCACCATAGTCAGTGCTCTGATTGAAAGCAGCGGTCACACGATCGTGACCCTTGTTGACATTCTTGAACAGATACTTGATAGACCTTGATTGGTTGCACCACTCCACATTGATGTGGGCACCGTATTTCATCAATAGTCGATGATTGTGGGGGATAACATATATGTTGTCCAGGGGGCCACCACCCTTCTCCAACGTTCTCCCATTATCTCTATGTCTGTAATGCGGATAACCCTCGTCGTTAATCAACGTAGCCTCCACGTATTGTTTCGGGAAATGCTTTGTGCACCATCCCTCAATCATGCACGGGGAGTTTTTCTTACAACACCGCATGGTCCGTGCATCATATGTTTTTTCACGGCTTCATAATATGTGGGGTCGAATGCCTCATCAGGTATTTTGGATGAAATTATTCAATCTATATCCAAAGGAGTCGGATACTTAGCCTCATTCCCCAGGAACAACAATATGTGAGCATGCGGCAACCCACGCTTCTGAAACTGTATCGTGTACACAACTGCACGTATTTTTAAGAAAAATAAATACATATTATAATGGATGGTTTAAACAGAAACACATACATATATTAAGGAACAATAGGTACACCCGACACATCGTAATGGATAAAGGTAGTCTTCTACTCACCTGCAACGGCCTGCTCAAATATTTTATTCTGATGAAGATCTTCTATCATCTCGTCCAACTTTGCCTTAAAAATTCTATAGACGATGTGTGGCCTATTCCCGGCTCTAAGATTATGTGCATCTAAGAAACGAACAATCTCGGGCCAAATTGGATTACACGTGAATGTTATGAACAAGTCCAGATAACCGAGTTCGACATATGGCCATCCCATCTTGATAGTTTTGTATTATAAAGCGGGCTCCACTGTAAAAATAGATGGCAATATAAAACGCTTTGCCCCGGGCAGATGGATCAGCATCACTGTGCATGAAAGCATCAGCCAAACCCCTGTAGATATCACACCGAAGTTTCTTATGATTAAATTGAATTTACTTTAATCTAGCCATCTCGACCATGGTGTACGCATCTACGATAAATTTTTGAAATAATCGTCTGGACGAAAGAATAGTAGTGGGCTCGTCCTCCATATCATGAAGTCTGAATGCAAAGTATTCATGAACACTGATATATTTCTGTCCCTTCTCGGTTTTCTTCTTTCTCTTAGTAAATGGAATGTTCTCTGTGTAACCCTCCTCCCTATAAGGTAACAACAGAGGATAGTGCAAGGCCAAATATGATGCATTCAGCTCATATATACTGCCCAAAGAACCACTCCAAGATTCAACCACTATGTCCCTATCCCCCAGAGCTGCATCAAATTCAGCGACAACCAACACGGCAACTTCGTTGCAAGTGGGCAGATCATGTGTATGTTCGTCCCTGTTATTAGTCCTCTTGCTAATAAGATGCACCCGAACATCAGTATGACCACACTTATACATTTCTTCCTTTGCCATTCTAAACATCTTCACAAGTTCGTTATGGTCGTCTAACATTTGCTTCAGCCCATCAACAATCTCTTCACAAAGGTTATTAGCCAATCCTACTTGCCTACTTCACAACACATTCGATACAAAAAACGTTTATTAAATATAAGCCATGCTGTAAACAATAGCAAGACCTTCACAATTATAAATATTATAATTATTATTTACGTAACAAACCTCACTAAATTCATCCGGTGGGAAGCTTCATGTTCCGTATCATACACATAAAGCTGTGCAAATATAGAAATTCCACCATTTTCTGGAAATAGACCACCAATCAGGTGGTAGTTCTGACAGTGTATTCTGAAAATGGGATGACCACTTCCTTTGTTTACATCACTATCAATCTTCCCTCACATGGACGTAAAACAGAACATACTGTTATATGATCTAATGTTATCCTAAAAGTGTTTGCTTGTAATCTTGGTTCCATGCAACAGTTCATGGAGAAACGCAGGCAGTTACATCAACCGAGAGAGGTTAGTACTGTCGTGACTACAACACCCATTGTATTCTAGATTCTTTGGTTTATTATGGGACCTCGACCTCTCCTCATACCAAAACATCGCACCAAAAAACCTACAACAAAAGCTCGCATCTCCAATATCCCAATATTCTGCGAAATAATTAAATATATCATACTGGAAGACTGATGTTGATAACGATATGAATATTCATGGGAGTGATATCAAAAGCACAATAAAACAAATATGTACCCGATGGCAATGTGTTGTTGCTGATCGGGTCGTTCGTGAGATCAATTACATTGCTTGAGCTACCGGTCCCTCTACCGATATTCTTCCTATGCACATACGGTCGTCTATTAATTGGAGTTGCAGTTCAGAATAGAAAAAGCTCTTGGTAACGAAATATTTTGATAATATCTAATGTAAAACGACTTAAAATTTCATTAGATTATGACTGACCAGCACTCTTAGAGGTTTTTCTCTTTCGGCCGTTGGACGATTTGTCGATATCCATGACTGCACCATCAGGAAGATTTGAAAAATGTTCTTCCTTGGTGTATAGGGTCTTCTCTTGACCGGGAATGTAGACGAAACAATTCAAATCAATAGACCAATTTTAACTACGAAACTTATAAATCAATTCCAAAAGTAAGTTTTATTTTTTTAGTCTTGAAAATTAACTGACCAGTGCTCAAAGTAGATGATATTTGATTGACATGTGCCAGATTTTCAATATTCGGGACTAAACTCCTCACAAAGGTACTATCATCAACAATTATACTGTCTGTTGGATCGTAAATTGTGAGGTCAACGAATATTCTTGAACTAGAACCACCACAACCATTGTTTGAATGTTCATTGTGGGATCCAGACAGCCGCCTCGAATGAATAACTACAATTTTTATAATTCACAAACATTCACGTCAGACTTACCAATTTTAGCATAAATTATTTGAATTCAACATTGGAGCGGAATTACAAAATATACCATTAGTGATGTCACTAAAAGCCGAGCTTTGAAAAGGTGAAATTCTATTGCCAGTCTTATGTCTTTTCGACTCGATAATTACATTCCCATTTGGTGTAGGGGAGCCTATAAGAATTATTGGATAGACATTAGTTCCGATAAATAAAATAAGATAAACATCAATTTTTTGCGTACATTATAACAACATATAAATCATGGAATCTAATGTGTCGAGTTATATACAATTGTGCGAGCAATTTAGCCTCAAATTTGTTAAATGAGTCGTATTTTCGCTTGCGCTCGCGCATGATAGCACTCTTGAGTTCACGCACGGGCATGTATCCTCAGACATATTCACACTGCCCGTGACAATCATACAGTTAAAGCACAAATCATAAATATTTACATAAATATTGAATAGTAGAAATTTAACAAATAAATCCTAAATAACTAAATAAATGAATAAAAAATCAACAAATTAATAAACATGAATGAACCTTGAACTTATAATCTACCGAATATATTGTAGAAATTGATTTTCGTTCTTAAAAAAAAAAAAACCAAACAATATAATAATCTAACTCTTAGGTTATTATCTATATATAGAAAACAAATACAACAACCAAATAAATGAAAATAGTTACGTTGATTTAATACTAACGTATATAGATTTTGAAATAAGATTCTCAAATCTACAGATTACCATATGCGGTTTTTTATTACAAATAAATCATATTGATAATTCATTGAATATTAATATATTTGATAAAAATAATCTTACTAATAATTATATAAGTATGTATTCAATTTAACAAATATTTAATCAACTAATTAAAACTACAAATTTACAACTAAATCATATTGACAATTCATTCAATAATAACATATGTGATTTGTACATATTTGTATGTGATTTTCGTGTGTTTTTTCATCGTATGTTGTGTGCTTTTATGTGTTTTAAGTTTATCTTTTTATCGTTTTTCTTCCTTTTTTATGTTTTTCGTTTATTATGGTGTTTAATGTGTTTTTACTTTATTTTGTATGAAATAAATCTAACTTTGTTCAATGTTAATATCTCAGCTCAAAACGAGGAAAACGGGACGAGCGACGAGCCGAAGCCATGCAGGTGCGTCGACTGACGCACCGTGGACGCACTGTCGACGCTACGCCCGCGTCAACTGACGCACCGTCGACGCAAAGGTTCTGAAGCGTCGATCCTAGGCCCGTCAGTCGACGCACTGCCTGTCGACGCGTGCAGCCTGGCTCACGTCGACTGACGCACCGTCGACGCTCCGGCGGTTGAGCGGTTATTTTTGAAGAAATCTATAAAAACCGGCGGAATTTTCCATTTACACACCAGACTTCGAGGGGGTAAGGTCAAGAACACTTAGAAATATATTCCCCTTTCCCTTTTCCACCATATTTGAAGATTTAGTTCGAAGATTGCAACGGAGGCTCATTCTACGTTCGCCGTCGTTACTTGTTATCGTTTGACACTGAAGTTCGATCGTTTGCTGCAGATTTTCATGAACTATAAGTAGTAATTTCCTGCTTTCTGTAATTTTGCTTTGGATTTAGTTTTCTTAAGTTGTACGTTTCACTATTAGTATGTTAGTTCGACTATGTTATTTTAGTAATTCAAATGCTTTCGACTTGCTAGTTGATATTGATGCTTCTCGTTTTTAATTATCTGAATTTTCATGTTTCTAATTAGGTTTAATTAGTTAATTAGGTTTTTAATAATTGCATGCTCGTTTTTAAATTCGTAGTTGTAGAACTCTTTCAACAAAGAAATGGATCGTGTGTTATTTTATAAAAATCGTGAACAAACATTTATCGACGCCGATTGTAATTCCTCGTGATTCGACTCGGATCAACTTATCGCATACAACAGCTCCGTTCTCTTGCGGACGAGCTTTTCATTAATTTTAAACGCGAAAAAGTTCGATTCAAAATTTGGCGCCGTTGCCGGGAATTGACAAAGGCTGTCCAAAAATATTTGTTCGTATATGTGTAGTTTAGTTTGTTTAAATTTGTGTTATTGTGTCTCGACTGTTTTAATTTGTTTGTTAGTGAATTCAAGGACGTAGGTCCTTGGGTGGAGAAATATTACCTTTCGTAGACAACATCCAACGGGTGAATCGAGCAKGATTGACYTCAATAYCTGAATCATCAATGGCTTCATCCGGAACAAATACGTCGGAACCTATCCAACCGGAAACTCGAGATGAACAAAATAATATACCCAATCCACCACCGTTTAATCAAGATCAATTCAAACATCACGTCAACAATCAAGGCATGCAACTGAATCAACAACAGATGCCTTATTTCTTTCATCAACAACAGTTCAACCAACAACAACAATTTCATCCTCGAGGACCGTACGTTCCATTTAATCGACCGTTTCATCAACATGAACCTCAACCGGCTCGTATGCGTGAATTTGCTCGGCCCGTGATTGGCCCATCTACATCATGCATTCGTCTAGGCCCAGGGCCCGAGATTATGAGCTTAAGGCAATTCATTTCAACCTTTTGCCTTCCTTCTACGGGCGTTTACACGAGGATCCGATAACCTTCATTCGGAAATTTTATTRGATTATCCAAACATTTCCGTTGCAAGGACTTAATGAAGATCGGTTGAAGATGAGATGTTTCCCGTATACGTTGAAGGATAAGGCGGAAACCTGGTTTTTGTCGTTGGAGCCCGATTCTCTTACAAATTGGGACATGGTGCATGATCGCTTCATGGGGAAATATTTTTCAAATCAAACGACGTCTCAACTCCGAGTAAAGATAGCGTCATTCAACCAGATAGAAAATGAAACGTTCCACGAAGCTTGGGAACATTTTAAAGAATTGTTGACACAATGCCCACATCATCATTATCCACTCGAGCTCGTTAATCAATTCTTTTATGATGGGCTTATTCTTACATTTCAGTATATGGTGGATAATGCAGCAGGGGGAGAGATTGGATCATGTACCGCTCAAGAAGTATGGGACATTTGCGAGTCGATAAGTTACAATTCTCAACAGAAAAGCTCGCGATCAAAGAAGGTAGTTGTACACGAGATCGAGATGGCACATGACGATTCCTTTAGACTTGATGAGTTAACGAGGCAGGTGGCCTCTTTGCAATTATCTCAAGGCATTGTTTCTTCACCAGAAACGTGTGGAATCTGTGGTGTGTATGGACATGGTGCGAATTTATGTCAAGCAGTATTCGAGCAAGGTGATGGAACCAACGAACAAGCACTTGTTATTCAAGGATATCAAGCGAATCAAACTGGGTAGGGGTATCAAAATTATAACTCACGCAACAATAAACCTAATTGGTGGAGAGATCATCCAAATTTTTCATGGTCAAACCCTCACAATGCGGCAAATCCGATACCGAATCAAAGGCCGCAAAATAATTTTGTTCCTCAACAACCATATCAACAACAATGGGGACAAGGCCAATTCTCATTTGTAACTCGACCAATGCAAGCATCGCAACCACAAGGACAAGGTCAAGCACCGTTTCCTCCACAACCGCATGGGCAAGTTCAAGTACCTTTGCCTCCACCACCACCAGCTCAGGCACTAGTTCCACCATCATTCGAAGAGACGTTGCGTACGTTTATGCAACGCACTGATTCAAATTTCCAATGCACTGAATCAAATTTGCTACGAGCTGATAAACGGATGGATAAGATTGAAACGGCGCTTGGCAAACTTGCCAGGCAAGTGGGAAAGAACGAGCAAGGGAAGTTACCAAGCCAATCCTCACAAGCCCAAGCAGTAAAAGTGCTTCGGAGTGGTCGTGTTGTGGATAATAAAGTAGCATCTCCCGATGAAATCTCTACTGGCGAAAACAACAACCTACATGAGGATGAAGTCGAGGGAACCATTACCAAGTCACCGGATCAAGTTGAAAAAGATGTCGAACCTAAGAAGAATCTTCACAAGGCCTCTAATTCGTATCGGCCTCCCATTCCTTATCCAAGTCATCTTCAAGGGGAAAAGCAAGATAAGCAATTTCTTGATCTTTATAATATGCTTTCTAAGGTTAATGTTAATTTACCTTTGCTCGATGTTATAAAAAACGTTCCCGCATATGTTAAGTTTTTCAAAGACTTGGCATCCAAAAAAAGAAATTTTTCCGAAAATGAAAAAGTTTGTATTTCAAATGCGGCGAGCGTAATCTTACGAAATCCCCTTCCCCCTAAGGAGAGTGACCCTGGGAGTTTCTGTATTAAAATCACTTTGGGAAATGGTAAAGAAACTCGGGGAATGCTTGACCTTGGGGCGGGAATCAATTTGATGCCTTCGTCTATTTTTGAGCAGTTTGACTTAGGTACACTCAAGACGACAAGGATGAAACTCCAATTAGCCGACCGGTCGGTACGTTACCCACGAGGGGTTGTTAAAGACGTGTTTGTTCAAGTCGGGAGTTTAATTGTGCCTGTTGACTTTGTGATTCTTGATGTGGGAGACGTTCAAGATGATAACCGGGAGCATACAATTTTGTTGGGACGACCTTTTATGGCTACGACAAATACTTTGATTGACGTGAAGAACAGAAGCATGACTTTGTCCGTTTTGGATGAGTCGGTCACATTTTCCATTCATGATCTTCACGCTACTCCATCGTCGTCAATGAATGTTGATTGTTCGTTTGTTGATTCCATTGAGCCAATTGTACAAACTGAATTTGAAGATGGGTCCGAGGAGGACGATTGGTCCGAAGCAAATTCCGAGGGCATAATTGACCTTTTTGAGATTGTTGCGGAAAAACCGGGTAATGAACCAAAATCCGAACTTAAGCCACTTCCAAATCATCTCAAGTACGTCTATCTCGAAGAAGGCGAAAAGAAGCCGGTGATTATTTTTGCCGAGTTGACGACAGCTGAAGAGTAAGCATTGATCAAAGTTCTAAAACGATTCCAAGGCGCGATTGGTTGGAGTTTGGGGGATATCAAAGGAATTAGCCCGGCCACTTGCATACATCACATTGTGCTAGAAGATGGTGCAAAACCAGTTCGGGAAGGTCAGCGCCGTTTAAACCCTACTTTGATGGAGGTTGTGAAGAAGGAGATTTTTAAGTTGATTGACGAAGGGATTATCTTCGCTGCACCCGATAGCGAATGGGTGAGCCCCGTCCATGTTGTTCCAAAAAAGGGCGGGATTACGATCATCGAGAATAACAAGGGGGAAATTGTACCGACAAGATTAACTACGGGATGGCGGATTTGTATCGACTTCCGAAAGCTTAATGCCGCCACACGAAAAGATCATTTCCCACTACCCTTCATTGACCAGTTACTTGATAAGTTGGTCGGACACCAATACTATGGTTTTCTCGATGGGTTGTCCGGGTATTATCAAGTTGCTATAGCGCCGAAAGATCAGAAGAAGACGACGTTTACTTGACCTTTTGGAACCTTCGCTTTCCGGAGGATGCCTTTTGGACTATGAAATGCACCGGCGACTTTCCAACGATGCATGCTTTCCATCTTCACGGACATGATAGATGACTATCTCGAGGTATTCATGGATGACTTTTCAGTTTTTGGCTCTTCTTTAGATTTATATCTTGAGAATTTGTCTAAAGTGCTTGAACGATGTGTAGATAGTCATTTAACATTAAGTTGGGAAAAAAGTCATTTCATGGTTAAAAGTGGTATTGTACTTGGTCATGTTGTGTCGAGTCATGGTTTAGAAGCCGATAATGCCAAAGTTGATGTTATTGAAAGTCTGCCACCTCCCACGAATGTTAAGGGTATTCGTAGTTTTCTTGGACATGCGCGCTTCTACCGGCGATTTATTAAGGATTTTTCCAAAATTAGTCGCCCGCTTTGTCATTTGTTAAGTAGTGATGTTCCATTTGTTTTTGACGAATCATGCTTAAATGCTTTTAATTTGCTTAAGAAAAAGTTAACCACGGCTCAGGTGGTCGTTGCCCCAAACTGGTCCATTCCCTTTGAAATTATGTGTGATGCGTCGAATGATGCCGTGGGGGCCGTTTTGGGTCAACGTGTGGATAGTCTCCTTCGAGTCATTCATTACTCGAGTCTTATGTTAAACGAGGCTCAAAGGAACTATACAACCACCGAGAAAGAACTTTTGGCTATGGTATTTTCTTTGGAAAAATTTTGATCCTATATTATTGGTTCAAAAGTGGTCGTCCATAGTGATCACGCGGCTCTTCGTTATCTTTTTAATAAAACACAAAGCAAGCCGCGTTTGATTCATTGGATACTTTTATTACAAGAGTTCGATGTTGAGATGAAGGATCATAAAGGTTGTGAAAATGTAGTTGCAGACCATTTGTCCCGACTAGATAGAGAGGGAGTGTGTGAATTTGGTTGTTTGAATGATGTTTTTCCATATGAGTTAACATGTGCTATTTCTTCGTTTAATACTCCATGGTTTGCCGATATTGTTAACTTTCTTGCTTGTGGCTACTTGAGTGCCAAATTATCCTTCCAAGAGAGGAAGAGATTTCTTTCTAAGTGCAGGGATTACTTTTGGGATGACCCGTTCCTGTTTCGGTTCGGGAAGGATGTACTTATTCGACGATGTATCCCTGAGGAAGAACAGAAGAACATTCTTTCGTTTTGTCATGATCAGCAGTGCGGAGGGCATTTTGGAGGTCAGAAAATAGCTTATAAGGTCATCCAATCCGGGTTTTATTGGCCTAGGTTGTTTCGAGATGCACATGAGTTCACTAAGACATGTGATCGTTGTCAGCGCTTGGTAAATATTGGCAAACGTGACGAGATGCCGCAAACAAGCAATTTAGTCGTGGAGATTTTCGATGTGTGGGGCATCGATTTTATGGGGCCATTTCCGGCATCATTCGGATATGAATACATTTTGGTTGCCGTTGACTATGTGTCCAAGTGGGTCTAAGCTATTCCCACGAGAACGTGTGATGCAAGAGTAGTGCTCAAGTTCATTCAAGAGCATATTTTTGGTAGGTTTGGATTTCCGCGGGCGATCATTAGTGATAGGGGTGCACATTTTTGTAACCGATCTTTTAAGAAGTTGATGGCAAAGTATGGGGTGAAGCACAAGGTGGCCACGGCATATCATCCACAAACGTCGGGCCAAGTAGAGACGAGTAATAAACAAATCAAAGCGATTCTGGAAAAAACCGTTCAACCAAGTCGCAAGGATTGGTCGACCAAGCTTGTTGATGCTTTATGGGCTTACCGAACAGCGTACAAAAATATTTTGGGAACCAGCCCTTATCGAATGGTTTTCGGTAAAGCTTGTCATCTTCCGGTGGAAATGGAGCATCGGGCCTATTGGGCGATTCGTGCAGTGAATTTTGACTTGGTACAAGCTGGTAATCATCGAGGACTGCAATTGGAGGAACTTGATGAAATTCGGAATGAGGCTTATGACAACGCGGACATCTACAAAAAGAAGGTTAAGGCTTATCACGACAAGAAGATTGTTCACAAAGATATCCGAGTTGGCATGCAAGTATTGTTGTTTAATTCTCGCCTCCATTTATTTCCCGGAAAGCTCAAATCACGTTGGAGTGGCCCATTCCTTGTTACCGAAGTTTTCCCATATGGAGCCGTGCGTTTTGTAAATGAGACAACCAAAGAGAGTTTTCTAGTGAACGGCCATCGTGTGAAGCCGTATTTTCAAGGTTCAAAATTGCTTCAAGAAAAGGAGAGTGTGACTCTCGTTGATCCCTGTTTGGCATAGAGGGGAGGCTTCGTCAAGCTCAGTGACGTTAAACAAGCGCTTCTTGGGAGGCAACCCAAGTCTTTTAACTTTATTTTCTTTTGTGTGTTTTTTGTTTCTTTTCGTTTTAGGTTCCTCTCGGCGTTGAAGCCCAGTGAATGGTTTTGGATGCTCGACTCATTGTCACAAGCACGATTTCAGGGACGTATCTCTCTTTCTCTTTCTTTTACCATACCTTGCTTAATTTTTCATTTTATACAATGTGGATATTGTATGGTTTAAGTGTGGGGGGGTTGTCCTTTGGTTGGTTAGTAAATTTTTGTATTCTTTCTTGTGGTTGTTTTGAGTTGGGTGTATTGATATTGATTGGAACCTTGACGAAGTGACGTGGTTAGATGCTTTGGTTAGGATATTTAGACTTCCGTTCGAACAATAGTGTAATTGTGGGGAATGAAGTGTAAATAATCTATGAAGTGTCTTGTCTCTTGTTCTATTCATGTTTCGTTCTTAAGAGTCGAATACTCTCTACTAGCCCGTTTTCAGTAACCTCTATAGGACTTTATGTAATTTTTATTTTTATTTTGGAGACGTTAAAACTCCACGTGCAAAGTTGAGAAATGTTATCAGTTGCACTTAGCAACGTAAGATTGGAGTCAATGAACTCTCGCTGTTTGATGTATGTAAATTATGCTCGTTTTGTACCTTCATCTTTATGGGTACTCTATTATAAAAAAAAAAAGAAAAAAAAAGAAAAAGAAAAAGAAAAAAAAAGAAGAAAAAGAAAAAGAAAAAAAAGAATAAGTACAAGAAGAGAAAACCTTGTACAAGTTGAGTTCTTATTTTTATTTTTATTTTCTTAGATTGTATTGTTTAAAGAGGTGTATAGATGACTGGGCTAGTCGGGTGACGACTTGGCGGTTTGAGCAGGGATAGACTTTGGCCGAGGCATGGATGGGTGACGTACATGGAGGTCAACTCGTTACTTTTAGGTGTTCGGAAGCTAGTCTAAATCTCTTATCTCAACGTTATCGTGTCGTCCTTTTAGTTGAGTTTCTAGTCGATCTAATGCATTAAACTTCTTGAATCATATGGATGCATTAGTCATTAAGTCATCGGGTAATTAGCTTTTCCTTGTCTACGTCTAGATTAGATTTTGCTTGAGGACAAGCAAAAAGCTAAGTGTGGGGGAGTTGATTTGGTACATATTTGTATGTGATTTTCGTGTGTTTTTGCATCGTATGTTGTGTGCTTTTATGTGTTTTAAGTTTATCTTTTTATCGTTTTTCTTCCTTTTTTATGTTTTTCGTTTCTTATGGTGTTTAATGTGTTTTTACTTTATTTTGTATGAAATAAATCTAACTTTGTTCAATGTTAATATCTCAACTCAAAAAGAGGAAAACGGGACGAGCGACGAGCCGAAGCCATGCAGGTGCGTCGACTGACGCACCGTCGACGCACTGTCGACGCTACGCCCGCGTCGACTGACGCACCGTCGACGCAAAGGTTCTGAAGCGTCGATCCTAGGCCCGTCAGTCGACGCACCGTCGACGCAAAGGTTCTGAAGCGTCGATCCTAGGCCCATCAGTCGACGCACTGCCTGTCGACGCGTGCAGCCTGGCTCGCGTCGACTGACGCACCGTCGACGCACCATCGACGCAAAGGTTATGAAGCGTTGATCCGAGGCCCGTCAGTCGACGCTCTGCCTGGTCGACGCATGCACCTGGCTCGCGTCGACTGACGCACCATCGACGCTCCGGCGGTTGAGCGGTTATTTTTGAAGAAATCTATAAAAACCGGCGGAATTTTCCATTTACACACCAGACTTCGAGGGGGTAAGGTCAAGAACACTTAGAAATATATTCCCCTTTCCCTTTTCCACCATATTTGAAGATTTAGTTCGAAGATTGCAACGGAGGCTCATTCTACGTTCGCCGTCGTTACTTGTTATCGTTTGACACTGAAGTTCGATCGTTTGCTGCAGATTTTCATGAACTATAAGTAGTAATTTCCTGCTTTCTGTAATTTTGCTTTGGATTTAGTTTTCTTAAGTTGTACGTTTCACTATTAGTATATTAGTTCGACTATGTTATTTTAGTAATTCAAATGCTTTCGACTTGCTAGTTGATATTGATGCTTCTCGTTTTTAATTATCTGAATTTTCATGTTTCTAATTAGGTTTAATTAGTTAATTAGATTTTTAATAATTGCATGCTCGTTTTTAAATTCGTAGTTGTAGAACTCTTTCAACAAAGAAATGGATCGTGTGTTATTTTATAAAAAACGTGAACAAATATTTATCGACGCCGATTGCAATTCCTCGTGATTCGACTCGTATCAACTTATCGCATACAACAGCTCCGTTCTCTTGCGGACGAGCTTTTCATTAATTTTAAACGCAAAAAAGTTTGATTCAATATGAATATCCTATAAATTACATATATAAAAATATATGTGTGATTTAGTAAATATTTACTCACCTACTTAAATCTAAACAATTACAACTAAAAAACCAAATTCAACTGTCATTGAATAATAACACAGTTTAAGGAGAATAATCAGATTAATATTGTAATAAATCTCTAAAATCACAAACAATCCAAATTAGATTTATTATTATTAAAATTTGAAATATAAATTATATTAATCTACAGTAATAAAGAATGAGATAAAATAAATAAAATGTATACTATACCATATAGACTACTTAAATTAAACACATACGATAAAACATCTTATATCATAATAGATAATAGATAATCAAATCTACAATCAAAATTAAATTAATCTACGTGCAATGGAATTCAAAATCAAATATTGAAATATATACATTAACGCATAATTGATTTAATTCTAACCCAGACAATTGTTAGAATTTATTTAAAAACATCATAATATAATTTTAAAATTTCTATAAATTTAAAATAAATAAAATTAATTTATAAATAAATTTCATGTGATTTAGTTAATAATTCAATACATTGTAAATGATTAAATCTAAACCAAGCAACAATTTAATTTGAGTCCAAATTCAATTCACACAAGCCCAATATTCTGATATTATAGTGCAATTAAAATAACATAACATTATAATAAGATATTATTCTAATATCCTTTTTCAGTTCAAAATTAATAAAGTCTATACATAAATACACATATACATACATGCTCTCTTTATATGCATAAAAAATGAACAAATTTATTATTCTAATACCTTATTTCAATTCTAAATATTATAAAAAACCATAGTAAATATCCAAAATTATTATTCTAATATCTTATATCAATTCAGAATTAATAAATTATATATATACTACACATACACATACCTTTCAAAATTAAAAATTAAAATATATACATTAACGCATAATTATTTTAATTTAAGTTCAACCATTAAAATTTATTTAAAAACATCATAATATAATTTTAAAATTTCTATAAATTTAAAATAATTAAAATTAGTTTAGAAGTATTTTTTTTAGCTTGAATTAATAATTAAGCCCGTTTAAATAATCAAACCCAACCCAAAAGAATATTTAATTTGAGTCCAATTAGAATTCGGGTAAGCCCAATATATAACTCGGATCCGAGCCCATAAATCGACTTACACAACATTGTACGGTCAAGATTTAACACACTGAATCTAACGATCATGATCTGACACGTGCAATTAACCCTATGTATAAAAACCCCTAACCCTAAAAAATCGGCCCCCCCAGCCTCATTTCATCCATAGCCTAACCCTACCCCAGAACCCCTCCCACTCCTCTGCAGAAATGCTCCCCGCTTCTCTCCATCGCCCATCCCGGCTCTCCGCTTCTCTCCCCCGCTCATACTAGACACAATCTCCCTAAAATCATTCAACCATCTTAACGCCTCCATAATTTTGTTTTTTTATCTCGTTGGTTTGAAATCAATCTTATCGATACACTTTGATTTTCATGAAGAAAAAAGTAACATACAACAAACCATTCATATCTATGAATGCCGAAAATAAATTGTGCCAGATTTAAAATTTGCAGCGATTCAGTTCAGGTACATGTTCTTCAACCTATTTTAATATTAATAATATAATAATTTACTAATTACTTTTCATCGGTCCTCAATAATATCATTTTGTTCTTATTGAAATCTTGAAACTAATTTTTGATTTGGGTTAAAATCGGTCTACCGTGTTAGATCTATTCAAAAAATGTATAGATATGATTCAAAATAATTCTATCATGTTAGATATATTCAAAAAATTGTATAGATCTTTTTTAAAATCAGTCTATTGTGTTAGATCTATTAAAAATTTGTCAATCTGTTTCAAAATCATACTATATTTTAGATCTATTAAAAAATTATATCGATCTGGTTCAAAATTATTCTATTATGTTAGATCCGTTCAGAATTTTATCGATTTGGTTCAAAATCAGTCGTGTTAGATCTATTCAAAAAATATGTATATCTGATTGAAAATAATTCTTCGTGTCAGATCTATTCAAAAAATGTAAAGATTTGTTTCAAAATCA
>BMAC01000529.1:88521-120200 GCA_014905375.1 Phtheirospermum japonicum | reverse complement strand
AAATTCGTAGTTGTAGAACCTTCTTTCAACAAAGAAATGGATCGTGTGTTATTTTATAAAAAACGTGAACAAATATTTATCGACGCCGATTGCAATTCCTCGTGATTCGACTCGTATCAACTTATCGCATACAACAGCTCCGTTCTCTTGCGGACGAGCTTTTCATTAATTTTAAACGCAAAAAAGTTTGATTCAATATGAATATCCTATAAATTACATTATATAAAAATATATGTGTGATTTAGTAAATATTTACTCACCTACTTAAATCTAAACAATTACAACTAAAAAACCAAATTCAAATGTCATTGAATAATAACACAGTTTAAGGAAAATAATCAGATTAATATCGTAATAAATCTCTAAAATCACAAACAATCCAAATTAGATTTATTATTATTAAAATTTGAAAATAAATTATATTAATCTACAGTAATAAAGAATGAGATAAAATAAATGAAAATGTATACTATACCATATATACTACTTAAATTAAACACATACGATAAAACATCTTATATCATAATAGATAATAGATAATCAAATCTACAATCAAAAATTAAATTAATCTACGTGCAATGGAATTCGAAATTAAATATTGAAATATATACATTAACGCATAATTAATTTAATTCTAACCAAGACAATTATTAGAATTTATTTAAAAATATCATAATATAATTTTAAAATTTCTATAAATTTAAAATAAATAAAATTAATTTATAAATAAATTTTATGTGATTTAGTTAATAATTCAATACATTGTAAATGATTAAATCTAAACCAAGCAACAATTTAATTTGAGTCCAAATTTCAATTCACACAAGCCCAATATCTGATATTATAGTGCAATTAAAATAACATAACATTATAATAAGATATTATTCTAATATCCTTTTTCAGTTCAAAATTAATAAAGTCTATACATAAATACACATATACATACATGCTCTCTTTATATGCATAAAAAATGAACAAATTTATTATTCTAATACCTTATTTCAATTCTAAATATTATAAAAAACCATAGTAAATATCCAAAATTATTATTCTAATATCTTATATCAATTCAGAATTAATAAATTATATATATACTACACATACACATACCTTTCAAAATTAAAAATTAAAATATATACATTAACGCATAATTATTTTAATTTAAATTCAACCATTAAAATTTATTTAAAAACATCATAATATAATTTTAAAATTTCTATAAATTTAAAATAATTAAAATTAGTTTAGAAGTATTTTTTTAGCTTGAATTAATAATTAAGCCCGTTTAAATAATCAAACCCAACCCAAAAGAATAATTTAATTTGAGCCCAATTAGAATTCGGGTAAGCCCAATATATAACTCGGATCCGAGCCCATAAATCGACTTACACAACATTGTACGGTCAAGATTTAACACACTGAATCTAACGATCATGATCTGACACGTGCAATTAACCCTATGTATAAAAACCCCTAACCCTAAAAAATCGGCCCCCTCAGCCTCATTTCATCCATAGCCTAACCCTACCCCAGAACCCCTCCCACTCCTCTGCAGAAATGCTCCCGCTTCTCTCGCCGCCCATCCCGGCTCTCCGCTTCTCTCCCCCGCTCATACTAGACACAATCTCCCTAAAATCCATTCAACCATCTTAACGCCTCCATAATTTTTGTTTTTTTATCTCGTTGGTTTGAAATCAATCTTATCGATACACTTTGATTTTCATGAAGAAAAAGGTAACATACAACAAACCATTCATATCTATGAATGCGAAAATAAATTGTGCCAGATTTAAAATTTGCAGCGATTCAGTTCAGGTACATGTTCTTCAACCTATTTTAATATTAAAAATATAATAATTTACTAATTACTTTTCATCGGTCCTCAATAATATCAGTCTGTTCTTATTGATATCTTGAAACTAATTTTCGATTTGGGTTAAAATCGATCTACCGTGTTAGATCTATTCAAAAAATGTATAGATCTGATTCAAAATAATTCTATCGTGTTAGATCTATTCCAAAAATTGTATAAATCTGTTTTAAGATCAGTCTATTGTGTTAGATCTATTAAAAATGTTGTCGATCTGTTTCAAAATCATACTATATTTTAGATCTATTAAAAAAATATATCGATCCGGTTCAAAATCAGTCTATTGTGTTAGATCCATTCAGATTTTTTTTTTTTTTGTATTCTAATGTTCATCTCTCTGTTTGTT
The DNA here is from genome assembly GCA_014905375.1 of Phtheirospermum japonicum. Lineage (NCBI taxonomy): Eukaryota > Viridiplantae > Streptophyta > Magnoliopsida > Lamiales > Orobanchaceae > Phtheirospermum > Phtheirospermum japonicum. Next base: position 117,984 of record BMAC01000529.1, on the reverse strand, counting down.
TTGAAACTCATTTCGCTCGAGGATCTATTTACGCAAGATGGGTTGCTGACGATGGATCCAATCAAAGACTTTAATCTTAAAGCACGGGCCGAACAAAGTTAGGGAACGATCCAGACGAATTCCCATCTTAAACAGGTAAATCATTTTTTGATATACAAATTAAATAAAGTCTGATTTCATTTACATGCATACTTATATATGAAAATACTGATTTGATATACAAATTAAATAAATTAATTAATGCATGCAAAATGTTTTTCAAACATTATATCTTCTTTTTTTAAAAAAAATTGCTACTTCCAATTACCATTTTTTTTAAATTATCTATTTTTAAATTTTAAAAAAAGAATAAATAAATCGTTAGGTTGATGCATGTAAAATTATCTTAAGGGTTTGGTTTATTTTGATCTATTGTTCCTGTCTCAAGATTTTTATACTGATAGGCAATAATTATATGTTACTTCCTTGCATATTTAATATTTAATCAATTGCTATTATTTGGTAATCTTTCTGCCTACTGTTTGATCTACATGGAAAGAATCGAATATATTATCACTGAATGATTAATCTATGAGGCATATTAAAATGTGGTTTGTTTTTAAAAAAATAATCTTTCTGATAAATCTTTTTATGTTTTGAAATAATATTTTCAGCATGCTTTAAGTATGTTAATGTGTTCACATTTTGCTATGGGTATGTTAACAATTTGTAATTGATTATCTTCTTATTAACTGTAATTATGTGCATGTTTAATGTTCTATGATTGCTATTGTTTGGTGTTTTTTCTTTGATGAGAAGTTTTTTATTTTTAAATAGAGATGATTGTTTCTTGATTTATGTGGAATGTGTTCTCATATAGAATTATGCATGCTGTTTGATCTACATGGTAGGAATTGAATATGTAATCACGGAAAGAGTAATTTGTTAATCTGTTGAAATATGGTTTGTTTCTATAAACTATCTATTTAATAAAATAATTTATGTTCATCACATAGTAAATATTTTCATTCTGCTTTGAGTATGTCTACAGAGTTAACATTTTGCTCTGAGTATGTTATGTTCAAAATTGCTATCTCCTTTCTTTTTATTTACTTAAGTTTGTCCAGTTTAACATATTTCTCTTTCACATGCAAAATGCTACTCAAGAAAGGAAGGAAGCAAGAAAGAAAATGCAACAGAATACTAACAACTGAAAAAAGATAAGTACACAAATTAAATCTGCAATTAATACAATTCATACTTTTATTTATATCCTGGGATTTTTTGTAGAAAATATGTCAACGTTTATCGGCTGAAAACCTGACATGACCTATCATAGTATGTTAATGCCTCTGAATGGAGTTTAGGGTCTAAGTAGGTGTGATAATGCCACGAATGAAGACATATCTTTTAAAAAACTAACAATTGAATAGAGCACTGTATAATCTACTGTTATATATTTACAATGTAATATTTATTTGTATATGTTTAATCTAGAACTTATTGCATTAATATTACAGGTTAAGGAACATACTACTCTGGATAACAAACACAACATGAAAAAAGATAAGTACCACAATGTCATCCTTACATTATACAAATAGAACTTATATTTAATAAAGTAAAATTAAATACTAATTGTGTATTGATGTATCAGAGGTTGAAGATAACTGGCAAAGACACACATCTCGTGAAAAACAACTCATAGGACTGCACTTAAACAGGTAAAAAATAATTTATGCACATGATTCGTTTTAAGTTTTTCAAAAAACCTAATAACATATAAATACAGTATAAATAAATACAATATTAATTTTTGTAGTTTACTAACTGCAGATTTAAAGGATTTACAGGAAAACAGGTACGACAGATTCTTACTGATATTAAGTTTAAAGAATAATTAAAAAAGGAAAGAATTACCTGCCATTGTGTTGTCTATTTGTGCTCTTTTTCGTATGATATCGGTCTTCTTCCCCATATTGTTTACTACCAATGTGCTGCTCCAAATATTGATTATCCGTTCTGTGTTTATATTCAGATGTATGTATGCGTGTTTGTTATTTTAATAATAGTGTAAACCCTATTACACTGAACTGCTACGCGACAGTAAATTTATGATGTTACGGTTAACTATAGATAATCTTATAGGCACACGGAGAGATATTTAAAACAAATATTTTGAAAATCGACAAGATACGGAATATATTTTTATATTTAATAGTTAAAAGATAACCATATTACTTATCTTCTAAATAGAATCTCCAGTTATTAGGATACTTAAAAATAGAAAATACTTTTTTAACAAACGCTGAGGATTTACCTGCAAAATATAAAAAATTCTTTTCTAATTTTAAATATATCATATCACATACTTCTCAATAATGAATCTATACGATTTAATGTTTTACCAGAATTTAAATTAAAAAAATAATTTTCGATTATCTTTTATTATATTTTCTAGAATTATTATGGAACATAGTAATTGAATAATTTTATCGAGTTTATACAACTTGGATATTTAGATATACCGATAATTTGTGATCTTTTCAAAATATCAATATTTTCTTATATTTATATCCGAGATTTTTTATTGTTCAAACAATCTAAAATATTAAATAATATTCTTTTCCGTTTCAAATTATTTTAAATACTTGTATATTAAGAATTATCGATAAGTTGTTCGTCTCTAATATTTTTTTTTCAACAACATTTATATAAATGAAAAGGTTCAAATAACTATTTCAATTTTATCATAATCATTTTTCATAATTTCTTATCAAGGTAGAGGTTCATAAAATGTAGTTCTCAACTTAAAAGTGTACTCAATTACTATTGTTTGTTTATTTTAGACTATGCGTTAACTTTCTTTACTTTATTTCTCATTAATTATTGATTTGTACATACTTGTATGTGATTTTCGTGTGTTTTTGCATCGTGTGTTGTGTGCTTTTAGGTGTTTAGGTTTATTTTTTTGTCATTTTTCTTCCTTTTGATGTTTTTCGTTTAATTTGGTGTTTAATGTGTTTCTACTTTATTTTATATGAAATAACCTAATTTTTCTTAATTTCTAGTTTTAGCGTTAATACGAAGATGACAAGGCGCATGACGTGCTGCCGACGCCCGCAGCCAGTGCCGTGTCGACGCCAGGAGATGCCCGCGTCAGTCGACGATAGGTCGACGCAAAGATGCAGTACCGTCGATCATAGCTCTGTCGATCGACACACCTGTAGATGCAACTTGCAGTCACGTCGGTCTGTGCTCGCGTCAGTCCGTGCTCGCATCGGTCGATGCCCTGCCTGGTTGACGCGAACATCCTGACTCGCGTCGATGCTCCAGTAGTTTGAGCAGTTATATCGGTAAAATCTATAAAAGGCCGGTGGTTTCTTCATTTCAAAGGTGCTGGAACTTGGGGGAAGGTCAAAGATCATAGAGAACCCTCGGTTCTTGCCACCCTTTCGATTACACGCAAAATTAGAGTTAAATAGTTCGTCGTTTGTCATTTCTCTTCCGAACGTTGTTCAAGTTCGTGTCTTGCCGCTGAAGATCGATGGAGTACTATTGATTTCTTGAGATCATAAGTGTTCCTGAACTCTGTTTATTTGCTTTCTGGATTTAGCTTTTGTTTTTCTTTGAATGTTGATGTTGTACGTTAGTTTCGTTAATTTAGTCGTATTCCTTTTACCATTTTTCTCGTTGTTAATTTATGTTTATTTGCTTTAGCAGATTAGTTGATATTTCTTGTTAGATTAGTTGTTTGTTCTTAATATCGATTATGTTCGATTGCTTGCGTTGAAATTATGCTATTGATCATGTTGATGTTTTCGGCTAAGTTTATCGTTCTAGTGTGCTTAGAGTCATTTAGAGCCATCGGGATTGACAACCCTGATCGTGGAGATGATCCTGGCGCACTAGAACCCTCGTTTTTATAATCGTTTTGAGGCTTTCAATATTATTGCTCGTAGATGTCAGAAAACCCCAAACCAAATTAGATTGCGTGTTTAGTTTAGTTTTTATTTCGTTTTTATGTTCGTAAATCCAAACACCAAAATAGCTTCCAATTAGTCTTCCTTGTGATTCGACTAGAGCCCAACTTACCACCTAAAGCTACTCTGTTCTCTTGCGGACGAGTTTTTTTTATTTTTAAATAAAAAGTAGGTGTAAAAAGTTCGATTCAAAATTTGGCGCCGTTGCCGGGGAAGGCTAAATGTTGCGATTTGGTGTTTGTTTTTTGTGATTTTTGTTCGTGTTCTTATTTGTTTGTTTGTGTGTTTGTTTGTGAATTTTTTTTTCTTTTTTTCTTTTTTGTACGTTTAATCTCGTTTTTTTGAGTATTGTGCTTTGTAGCCAAATATTTGACGATTCGAGATTAATTAGATTGAAGATGGCAATCTATTGAGCGAGTTCTCCATGTGATGACTTATGCACTCCACCTTTCGATGATGAGATATTTTGCCCAACGTCCGATTGGAGTGGATTTCGACCGGCCATTTCTTTGAGCTTTGCAATGCGGGAGTACGATCTTGATGAGTTCTACCTCGAGCAACTCCCAATTTTTCATGGACTACCGAGCGAAGACCCGCCGAACTTCATCCGAGAGTATAATACCATGATCCCGACGTTCCCTCTTCTCGGCCTGCCGATAGATCAAGTGAAGATGCGACTCTTTATTTTCACGCTAAAGGATCGGGCAAGAACATGGTTGCTGGATTTAGAGCCCGACTCCTTGAGTTCGTGGGAGGAAATTTATGATCGGTTCATGGATACGTTCTACTTTCTCCCATCCAAACCTCCGAATCACCAATGGGCCCTGCCTTCAATTTTCTACAATTCGGCCTACAATGACCCTTATGCCAATTGTTTCGATCCTAGTTTTGGTAATCACATCCATCTGCATATCACGATTGGAGATATAATGATCCATATGCTCCTCATGAACTACATGATTATAGTCCGAGCTATGATTATTATCCTTTGTCTCCTTCGTGTAACCATCCAAGTTCCAATCATAACACTGTACTCACCTCACCCATGATTGTTCATGAAGATTGGGATGAGGTTTGACAACCCTGTTCAGACGAGGTGATGATATTTAATGTGGAATTGGGGGAATCAAGCTTGAACGTCTGTTTAGAAGGGTTGTGTAAAGAGGAGTTTATTGGAGATCTGGTTGAATGTGACATATTTAAGGAGGAAGAAGAAGGGATTTTGCCATTGGAGTGCCCGGAGGATGCTGGAAATTCGAGCCTCCCATCTCTTGGTGAAGAAGGTGGAGTTATTGTGCCAATTTTGGAGGGGAGTGAGACTATTGGGTCACATTTTGGACCACCCAAAACTCTATTGAAATTTGATTTTGAGGTGGTAGACGAGATAGTCGAGAAGGTGCCCGATCACCCCATGCTACAATTGCCATTTGACATATTCAAGGTGATCGATTACTCCTGGTTCTGACCTCCAAAGCCAGTTGGAGTGTTTTTCATCTCGGGACGTGCTTTTTGTGCCCGCCTTGGTGATTATCATCGCCAATTCTTGCTCATAGAGAATACCAAGGCGTGGCACGATTGTCATTTGTTTTTAGACCCGGTATGACATCGAATGGACGCCGTCAAGCTAAAGACGTTAATAAAGTGCTTCATGGGAGGCAACCCAAGCCTTTTAACTTTATATGTTTTTGTGTGTTTTGTTCTTGTTGTTTTAGGTTCCCTTCAATGTTGAGGCCCGTTGGATGATTTTTGACGCTGAACTCATCATCACAAGCGCAATTTCAGGGACGTATCTCTCCTTCTCTTATCTTTTACCATACTTAGCTTAATTATTTCGTTCCAAAGAGTCGAATACTCTTTACTAGCCCCATTTTCAGTTAACCTCTATAGGATTTTATGTAATTTTTATTTTTATTTTGGAGACGTTAAAACTCAATGTGCAAAGTTGAAAAATGTTATCAGTTGCACTTAGCAACGTAAGATCGTAGTCAATGAACTCTGACTTTTGATTTATGTACATTATGCTCGTTTAGTACCTTTTCTCTATAGGTACTCATGAAAAAAATAAAAAAATAAAAGAAAAAGAAAAAGAAAAAGAAAAAAAAGGAAAATGAAAAAGAAAAGAAAAGGAATATAAAAAAATAATAAGTACAAGAAGAGAAATCCTTGTACATGTTAAGTTCTTATTTTTGTTTTTCTTAGATTGTTTTGTTAAAGAGGTGTATAGATGACTGGGCTAGTCGGGTGATGACTTGGCGGTTTGAGCAGGGATAGACTTTGGCCGAGGCATGGATGGGTGACGAACATGGAGGTCAACTCATTACTTTTAGGTGTTCGAAAGCTAGTCTAAATCTCTTATCTCAACATTATCGTGTCGTCCTTTTAGTTGAGTTTTCAGTTGATCTAATGCATTAACCTCTTGAATCATTTGAATGCATTAGTGATTAGGTCATCGGGTAGTTAGCTTTTTATTGTCTATGTTTAGATTTGATTTTGCTTGAGGACAAGCAAAAAGCTAAGTGTGGGGGAGTTGATTTGTACATATTTGTATGTGATTTTCGTGTGTTTTTGCATCGTGTGTTGTGTGCTTTTAGGGTGTTTTGGTTTATCTTTTTGTCGTTTTTCTTCCTTTTGATGTTTTTCATTTCATTTGGTGTTTAATGTGTTTCTACTTTATTTTATATGAAATAACCTAATTTTGCTTAATTTCTAGATGACGAGACGCATGACGTGCTACTGACGCCCGCAGCTAGTGCCACATCGACACCGAATGCCCGCGTCGGTCGACGCTAGGTCGACGCAAAGCTGCAGTACCGTCGATCATAGATCCGTCGATCGACACACCTGTAGACACAACTTGCAGTTGCGTCGGTCAACGCCCTGCCTGGTCGACGCGAGCATCCTGACTCGCGTCGACGCCGATGCTCCGGTAGTTTTAATAGTTATATCGGGAAAATCTATAAAAGGCCGGTGGTTTCTTCATTTCAAAGGTGCTTGAACTTGGGGGAAGGTTCAGAGATCGTAGAGAACCCTTGGTTCTTGCCACCCTTTCGATCACACGCAAAATTAGAGTTAAATAGTTCGTCGTTTGTCATTTCTCTTCTGAAAGTTGTTCAAGTGCGTGTCTTGCCGCTGAAGATCGATGGAGTACTGTTGATTTCTTGAGATCATAAGTGTTCCTGAACTCTGTTTATTTTCTTTCCAGATTTAGCTTTTGTTTTCTTTGAATGTTGATGTTGTACGTTAGTTTTGTTAATTTAGTCATATTCCTTTACCGTTTTACTCGTTGTTAATTTATGTTTATTTGCTTTATTAGATTAGTTGATATTTCTTGTTAGATTAGTTGTTCGTTCTTAATATCGATTATGTTCGATTGCTTGCGTCAAAATTATGCTATTAATCATTGATCCAAACTTTTGTGCACCCCTTTTAAAATATTTAATTAAAACAAGTAAGTTTGCTCGCAAGAGTACGATGAACTTGTAGAGCGGTGAGTTTGACTCAAGTCGATTCTCTTGAGGAAACAACTGTTCGGACTTTAGATGTTTTTCTCAATTTACGAACTAGCATAAAATACATGTACATTTGGGTTTTTTAAAGATTTTGAATTGATCATTATAAACTAAAGCAATAATTGAACAAAGACTAATTAAACTAGTTATTCTAAACTAGATTATCAACTACGAGCAATAATTAAACTATTTGAACTTAAGAACTAAGAAGTAAAAGCAGAGAATCTAAGAACATGAATTTAATTAACTATCACCACACAATTATATCATAAGAATCTAAAAAAAATAACTAAGCATAAATCAAATCGCATAAATAAACTAAATTAATCCAATATCCAAGCATGAAACGATTAAACTAATTAAACTAGTTCTAGAATTAACTAAGAATTTAACTACAAAATTAACTAGGAAACTAATTACGAAAATAACTAAGAGTTTAGAGTACTTATTGTAACTACTGAAAGCGGTAAAAATATCCAGCGTATCCGGAGTTTGGAATGAAATCTCGAATTGAAGTGATTCTTGAGCGTAAGGATCTTGAATCTTCAATCTTGATTTCTGAAGTGTATAAATACGTTGTTTCTGTTTTGGCTAACCCTAGGAAGTGGTCTCTGCTCATAGATAGTCGTGTCTCCCTTGAGAAACCGAAATGTGAAGGGTAGTAATAGATATATCATGTCTTGGTGCACAAGAAACACTAAAAATGCATTTCTTTCAGCCACGTCGACGCTGCGTCGATCGACGCATGCTGGCTCACGGCGTTGACGCTACTTGGTTGCTCGCGTCGACAGGGCGGGAGCGTCGACTGATGCGGTCATGGATCGACGCAACTGCAAGTTGCGTCGGCCTTGCGTCGACCGATGGACTCTTGGATCGACGCAACTGCAAGTTGCGTCGGCTTTGCGTCAACAGAGCGTCGACCGTCGCATGCAGGGGTCCGCGTCGACGTAGCGTGCTTGCGTCGACCGACGCTACTGAGGGCCTGTCTCATTTTCTCGGTCTTTTTGATACCCGTTCATCGGAAAGCTCGTTCTCCACTTTTGAACATCGAATTTCATCTATCTACGCAATGAACTCTTCCGGTTACTTAGCTGTAAGGTGAGAAACAACGAATAATCACCTATTCTCATCAATTATGAAAAAAATGCTGTAAAATAAGTTGGAAATAAAAAAATACAGAATTAAGCTTAAATCATCCAACTTATACCAAAATCAAATAGAAAAACAAACTAAAAAGCTAATAAAAATAAGGACAAATCTACACTAATCAACTACCCTACGCTTAATTGGTCTGTTCATCCTCTAACAAACGATATTTTCAAAGTATAACAAGAATGAAAATAAATTCATGCAATGAGTCGTGCTATGCTTCAAAATCAAATTCATGCATTCTCTCAAAAGGGAAATATATATATGGGTGTTCACTCAAAGCACTCAAGCATTGCTGCAGAGGACGTGTATACGCTCAAATCATACAAATACATACACAATAAATAAGCACGGAAAATCAATCTCTTTTCAATCGCTAATTAAGTGTGTTGTCAAAACTAAGAATCGGAAAAGGTCTTTTTCGGGTTGTAGTGTAAGGCTCTTTGGACGGGTATGGAATATATATAAGTCGTGTGGCTAAATAACTCACCCAACCTAATCTAATTACGAAACAAAATGCTTCACCTCGTTCAAAAGAAAAACCTCACTAAACACTCATCATGTAGCCTTTATACTTAGGCTATTTCTCAACTCGTAACTCTAAACCGACTTGAAGCTCAAACCACTTAATCAATATAGAAGCTTATAATGTGATTCTTACAATTACATAACTCATGCCTTTTAAACATTAGGCTTCATTAAATAAAATAAGCAATAAACACAAGCCTTTATTAGCGCGTAGGCAATTAATCAACACTATCCACCATCCTTCTTTTTTTCTTCTTTATTTTTTTTTATTTTCCCCCTTTATTATTTTTCATGGGGTTATTTTTTTAAGAATGGTGGTCCTTAATAATTACAATTATTCATAAATTCCTAACAAAAATTTCCAAAACTCTAATAACCAGCAAAATAAGGAACTCCTACCCCACGCTTTTAATGGGTTAGTAGGGTTCGACTCAATCACTCAGGGCTATTGGCATGGGTATTTTGGCTATGATTGGCTCATTCGGAATTTATAGTGGCTAAAAATTTATGGATATGGCCGGAATAGGGTTTTTTCTGTGCCTTAACCTCATGTTCAAAGTCAACTACACACAGCGGTTTCAAAGAGATATCAAAACTGAAGCTTATTCAAGCACATGTAATGATGATTAGCACTCAGGCTACTCACTGGCTTTTTGCATGAAAAAGTTTTGAATTGACGCTGCTTTTTGGTTTAACGAAATCAATTGCGTCCAAGTACCATTTTATAATATTAAAAAAAATATAATTTTGAAAATATTAATGCACTTATGCATGCTCAAAAGACAAGAACATTAAATCATACATAGAAAACTTTGACAGGCAAGCTATACAAACACAATTAAGCACAAAAATAGCAACTAATCACGTTAATAATTTAATTATTACAGGTAAAATAAAATTACACAAAATAAGCAATAAAAATCACACTCGACCACCCCCCTCTCTAAAAATCCCGGCAATCTCCTCATTGCCACAAATACATCAAAATTCAAAAAAGAAGGTAAGGAAAACATCCCTGAGAAAGAAGGTCGAGCCGCTACTCATTGATTTGTGCAATCGGCCGCTTCTTCAACGTACGTGATGTGAATTGTCCTAAGAAAAACAAAACAAACAAATGCAAAGAAAATAGCAATATTTTTGGATTTTTTTTATATTTATTTTTTATTATTTTTTTATTAAAAGCATAAAAATAAAGATACAACGATGTCAAAACTCGCGGGATCCATCATCCTCGGGGTTCTCATCAACGTCCATGTGCGGTTGGGGATACGCCGCCTCAAACCATTCCTCGAGGCTCGAAATGCCCTCAAGCTCCGATGGTTTTGCTCATGGTTCGCGTCAATCTTGTCGTCAATTATTTGGAGCTTGTCGAACATCTTCAATTGAAATGCTCGGGTTTCTTCGAAAAACTAGCCCCAATCGGGACTCGGGCCCGAAGTGGTACGTGGGGCCAACTCCATATCGCCATCCTTGTCATTTCGAGACGAGGAGCCTCCTTGAGTCGAAGACCTCACTTGGGCTGCGGGGACACGCGTCAAAGATAGTAAAGTCGTCCCGAGTGGGCTAAGTCCATTTTCGGCCGGATCGAACCCGAAGTGACGGTCGAGTCCGATAATGTATGGTGCGAAGGAAAGGAGAGGCATTTTGCTACCTAGCGTACCCCTAATAACATTTTAGAGTCCGCTCAAAATCAACGGGTATAGCCGGACTTGACGACCGTCAACAAGATATTGTAGAACTAGAGCTCGGATTTGGTCACGTAGGTGGCCTCGTTTTTGCACAAAATGATGTGACCGAGGATCTTGTAGGCGGCGTAGAGGGCCTCGTCTTGAATCTTTGTGCAAGGGAATCGCTTGCAATCGCCCGTGTTTCCCCCGATTATCATCCCCCCAAAAGAGGCTAAATTGAAGCCTTGAACGCCCACCGGGTGGTCCCCTTCGGTCGGGAAACCAAAAATATTGCCAAATATCTCCTCGTTCACAAACACGTCGTCCACCTAGCCTACATGTGAACGTCTTGTCGTTCCGGATTGCTAAAGTAGTGAAAAACTCGAGCATAAGCTCGCTAAATCTGGGTAGGTGCATACGGGCGAAATACCCACACCCGAGGCTATCAACATAGCGGGAAAGGTCGGTGTGGTGCTCCGAGCCATTCGAGGCCTCCTCCTTAATTCCGTCCACGTTAATCGTCTGATGGGTCGCGAAACCCCCTTTTCGAATATTCTTAAAAACATCCACTTCCTTCTTGTCGGAAATTGGGAATGATGCTCCGTATTTTGCCAAAATATCCTTACGTTTTCCCACCCGAGACATTATCAATCAATACGAAGTGCAATGGGAATGAAAAATCTTGAAAATAAAACCTCTTGCTTCTTTGGGGACTTTTGTCGAACACTTGGCGTGCGTGTTCAACCAACTAAAAGTTTAAGCAACTTTTGCACCAAAAGCTATCCAAACACAACCAATCACAATTATATATATCCCAGGAGAGTTTTAAGCAAAGTACCTCGACGATTGAAGCTCGAATTGGCTTGTGTCTGGAAATTGTCCCAACCCTACGTAGCTCGTTTGGAGAATTTGCTTGTAAGTTAGATAGTGGATGAATTTCTGGGCAATGTGGTATGTGTGAGACGAATTGTTGTGGGTTAGTTATGGGTGTTTGTAAGAAATTGAGGAAAGAAAAAATTTGAAGTTATAGGTTGAAAAATGAAAGAAAAGGGGGAGAGTTGGCGATTTTAATCCGTTTTTCTGGGTTTTGCCGCAGGTCAAGACATGAACGGGTCGGGTTTATGGGTTAAAATCCGGTTTTTAAACACTTCTGGGCCTGGTACGGAATTCGCGTCGACACTGCGTCGATCGACGTGAGCCAGATCGACGCTACAGAGAGCGATTTATCAGCAGGTGCGTCGATGCCACGTCGACCGATGCGAGCAGTCTCAGCGTTGACGCGGGCGGAATTCTGGGTCGATTTTTCTTCGCTTGATTTATCAGTTTCCCTCGTTCGAGTTCTTCCATCTGTTCTAAAAAGATAAAAACCAAAATAAAACATAAAATGAACTGAAAATAAAATACAAAAGGATACAAAAAGCTCAGGTTGCCTCCCGAGAAGCACAAATCTTACGTCGCTTGCTCGACGCTATTTCGTTCATTTAATTCCAACCGTATGGTGGGTCTCCAAATTCCACCAGCTCGCGATCACGATTCTTCTTTCTTCCATCATGATAAGGCGTCAGTCTATGCTTGTGAACTTGAAAGGATGATTGTCTGACCTCATCATACAACATGGCTACTCCATACTCGTCCATCTCTTTTATCAAGAACGGTCCACTCCAAACAGCCTCGAAATCAGCTGGGTCAAACTTACATTCGTTATTAAACAACACTAATTGCCCAGCCTCATACTGCAAGTTTTTAATTCTGTTGGTGTGAACCTCCTTCTTTTTCTTCCTATTTGGCATCCAAGTGATGTTGAACGCCTCGTCCTTGTTGATTTCGTAATTAAAATTTTCGTTGGGGTCGAGGGAATCGTACATCGAATGATTTGTTGGTGGCTTCAACTCCACCTTCCCCTCGAATTTAGGTGCTTTGCTCTCCATATGAAATTCATCTCGAAACTCTTCAATAATATCATTTATGTCAATCCCCAGTATCTCGATCAAATCTTCTCCACTCAAAAGCTTCTCGTCATCAAACTCATCGAACTCTTCACCGAAGTCAGTTTCTAGTGCATCCCCCTCCTCCCTTGGAAATCCGGCGTCATTCCCGTCACGTAAGTTGTCTACAATCACGACTCCTTTAAGTTTGTAAATGCATGATGCAACGGGATCAACAAACGAACAATCATCTAGCATGGCAGGGGTAGGAGTATTTTGAATATCCTTTAGAGAAAATGTCACTTTTTCGCCCAAAACGGTCATTGTCATCCTCCCTTTGTGAACATCGATTAGAGTATGGGAGGTAGACATAAACGGGCGCCCCAATAAAATGGTATGCTCAGTGCTTTCAGCCGAGATTTCGCCAACTTCCATAACCATAAAATCAACTGGAATTACTAACTCCTCAACTTGTACTAAAACATCCTCAACTATCCCCAAAGGTAGCCGAATTGAGCGATCGGACAATTGTAGTCGCATGGTCATCGGCTTCAGTGGTCTGAGATCAAATTCTTGATAAAGCTAATACGACATCAGATTTACTCCTGCTCCAAAATCCAACATTCTTGTTGCTTGTTGACCATTAGCCAATGAAATAGTGATGCATAAACTTACAGGATCGCATTCCTTGGGTGGTAATGGCTTCTTAAAAGCCGCACTAACTTCCTTCGGCATTTTTACAAATTGGTTTGATGCCACGCGTCTCTCCCTTAAGGCAAGTTCTTTGAAGAATTTTACATAGGCAGGCATTGTCTTGATCACCTCCAAAAGTGGCAAGTTGATATTGACGTTCTTCAATAAATTAAAAAGCTCCATGAACCTTTTGTTCTCTTTCGCTGGATGCAAACGGCTAGGAATAACATCTGTGATCAGAGTCGTTAATTGCTTCGGCGGTGGTGGCTTAGGAACATCATTTTTGCCAAGGGTGTTGTTCGAAATCGTCCCTTGAATGGATCCAGGAACATATCGATTAGAGGATTTATGCAGTTGATCTACTGGTTTAGAATCATCGCCCTTGCTAGGAGTTGGTGCTTTATTCTCGAGCTTGACCTCGACCTCATCGTCTCGGTCAACTACTCCATTGTCGATCTTCTTTCCACTGCGAAGGACATGAACTACTGACGCCTTTTCAGCTTGGCTTGGAAGTTTACCCTTCTCGTCCGAGAGTTTGGCCAGGTGAGTCGATAATTGTCCCATTGCTGTTTCAAGTTTCCTTTGCCCAGTTGTATTCTCGAGAATAGCCTTTTTCATGTCAGTGATTTCTTTTCAAATGTTCGCCAATCCATCTCGATTTTTAATAGTTTCGGCCACTTGATTCTGCTGCCAAACCAAAAGCTGATCAGTCGATTGAACTGTTGTAGGCACCTGCCCTTGTGTATAAAAATTATTTTGCTATGGTGGAAATGGTGCTTGTGCATGTGATGGTAGGTACTGTGGATCAGGTGGCATATAATTCGGACTCCCTGGGCCCCACTTAAAAAGAGGATTATCACGTTGCGAGACAAATCTCTTAGGCCCTTGATAATTTTGGATTGCGTTTACGTCTTCTTGTTGTTCAGTATTGTTAGGACATATGTCTGCTGAATGTTGGGGGGATCCGTATTGGTTACATGCTGCAGTATTCTTCTGTGCAGCGGCCTTGCTTGCCCGCTCGGCTTTCCAAGCAACTAATTTTTTATCAAATATCTCTGCACACTTTGCCTTGACTAACTTTCCGTCATCTAAATCAGGATCGGGGATGGAAATCTCATTAACCTTCATTTTACGAGTCTGAGAGTTAGTTTGTCTAGATTTCTCGCTTTGCTTCTCCAATACCCGTCTCGCCTCGGTGGCTGTCCAATCTCCGAAATCTCCTCCTGCCGCTATCTCTACTTCTTGTTTCCCATGGTCCAATAATCCATCGAAGAAAAAGTGGTTAGTCATCTCCGAAGAATAGTTGTGGTGGGGGCAACCTTTCAAAAGCGTCTTGTAATGCTCCCACATTTCATGAAATATCTCTCCATCCAACTGTTCAAAGGTAGCAATTTGCCTCCGAAGATGCCCAGTAGTTTGTGCTGAATAGTATTGATTTAAAAACTTCTCGCTGATCATCTCCTAATCTGTCAACGATCCAGGCTCCAGGGATAGTATCCATGACTTCGCCTTGTCCTTCATGCTGTACGGGAAACAAAGCATTCGCACCCCCTCTTGGTTAAGACAATGAACCATAAATCTTCCAACCTCATCAACGAAATAGTTCAAAAATGCCAAAGGGTCTTCATGGGCACCTCCGTGAAAAGTTGGGAGTAAATTAAGTTGGTGCGGTTTGATCTCCACTTCTCTTGCGGTTGGTCCAAGAACAATAGTGGACCTAAAAGGTATAACCTTTGGACGCGCCAAATTGCGCTGTCTAGGTGCTCTATCTCCCCTTGGCTCTCTAACTTGGTACTGAGCTCTTTCGTAGCGGTTGTCATAAGCATTTCTTTCGTAATCGTTGTTGCGCTCGTATCGCCTTTCAAAATTATCTTGTTCGTAGCCATGGTTTTGATGTGCCAACCAATCATTCACGTGCCTATGATTGTTAGCATGCTCGGTATGCTGAAAAAAACCTTCATTTCTAAAAGGTATGTTCTCGATGTTGCGTTGACGATTGAGATCATCGTTCCTTTCTTCGTTTTGCCTCATATATGCCATGTTGGGTTGGTGATTGACTATGTTGTATTGTTGGTCGACTCCTTCATTTCGTCTTATGTTCTCCACGTTTTGCTGATAATTATCACAGTAGGCTCGGGGTTGTGGTTGTCCTTGCAAAACGATTGGTTCAGTACCATATCCATTTCGAATGGGACGTGGTGGTGATCTTGGTGGGGAATTGCCATTTCGAATTGAATGTGCTCCCAACATTGTGTCGGGAACTCAGTCGCAAACAAAATCAGTCGCGGCTGAATAATTGTTCTCGGGAATGAAAAGGGGCCTTGGTCTAGGTGGATATGAACGATGGATGTTGTCAATGAATGGTGCAAGATCGCATTGAAGTGATAGTCTACCTGACATAAACTCAATAACAAATCAACGTACCAAATGACAGAAATCCAAACCAAGTGCAAAAAGTAAAAAGAAAATAATAACTCAAAAAGAAAATAAAATAAAAAACATCTTTAATTCCTACTTGTTGCTTCCCTGGCAACGACGCCAAAATTTTGAACCAAACTTTTGTGCACCCCTTTTAAAATATTTAATTAAAAACACGTAAGTTTGCTCGCAAGAGTACGAGGAACTTGTAGGGCGGTGAGTTTGACTCAAGTTGATTCTCTCGAGGAAACAACTGTTCGGTCTTTAGATGTTATTCTCAATTTATGAACTAGAATAAAATACATGTACATTTGGGGTTTTTAAAGATTTTGAATTGATCATTATAAACTAAAGTAATAAATAAACTAAGACTAATTAAACTAATTATTCTAAACTAGATTATCAACTACGAGCAATAATTAAACTATTCGAACTTAAGAACGAAGAAGTAAAAGCAGCGAATCTAAGAACATGAGTTTAATTAACTATCACGACACAATTATATCATAAGAATCTAAAAACGAATAACTAAGCATAAATAAAATCGCATAAATAAACTAAATTAATCGAATATCCAAGCATGAAATGATTAAACTAATTAAACTAGTTAAACTAGTTCTAAAATTAACAAAGAATTTAACTATGAAATTAACTAGGAAACTAATTACAAAATTAACTAAGAGTTTAGAGTACTTATTGTAACTACTGAAAGCGGTAAAAATCTCCAGCGAATCCGGAGTTTGGAACGAAGTCTCGAATTGAAGTGATTCTTGAGCATAAGGATCTTGAATCTTACATCTTGATTTCTGGAGTGTATAAATGCGTTGTTTCTGTGCTGGCTAACCCTAGGAAGTGGTCTCAACTCGTAGATAGTCGTGTCTCCCTTGAAAACCCGAAATGTGAAGGGTATTTATATATACATCATGTCTTTGCGCACAAGAAACCCTAAAAATGCATTTCTGGCAGCCACATCGACGCTACGTCAATCGACGTGTGCTGAATCTCGGCGTCGACACTACCTGGGTGCTCGCATCGACTGGGCGGGTGCGTCGACTGACGCGGTCATGGATCGACGCAATTGCAAGTTGCGTCGGCCTTGCATCGACTGACGGACTCTGGATCGACGCAACTGCAAGTTGCATCGACAGAGCGTCGACCGTCGCGTGCAGGGGTCCGCGTCGATGTAGCATCGATGCTACTGAGGGCCTGTCGCATTTTCTCGATCTTTTTGCTACCCGTTCACCAGAAAGCTCGTTCTCCACTTTTGAACATCGAACTTCATCTATTTACGCGCTGAACTCTTCCGGTTACTTAGGTGTAAGGTGAAAAATAATGAATAATCACCTATTCTCATCAATTATGATCAAAATGCGGTAAAATAAGCTGGAAATGTAAAAATACAGAATCAAACTTAAATCATCCAAGTTATACCAAAAACAACTAGAAAAACGAACTAAAAAGCTAATAAAAATAAGGACAAATCTACGCTAATCAATCATGTTGATGTTTTTTGGCTAATTTTATCGTTCTAGTGTGCTTAGAGTCATTTAGAGCCATCGGGATTGACAACCCTGATCGTGGAGATGATCCTGGCGCACTAGAACCCTCGTTTTTATAATCGTTTCGAGGCTTTCAATATTATTGCTCGTAGATGTTAGAAAACCCCAAACCAAATTAGATCGCATGTTTAGTTTAGTTTTTATTTCGTTTTTATGTTTGTAAAACTAAACACCAAAATAGCTTCTGATTAGTCTTCCTTATGATTCGACTCGAGTCCAACTTACCACCTACATCTACTCCGTTCTCTTGCAGACGAGCTTTATTTATTTTTAAATAAAAAGTAGGTGTAAAAAGTTCGATTCAATCATTCATTAACATCGGCGATGATTAGAGCATGCATTAGTTTTCTGTAATTTATTAAATTATGTTATGCAAATGTTTTGTGTATAGTATTAGTTACTGTAATTTATTAACTTATTTTATTTGATGTATGTTATGGTTGATAAATAATTCATGCTATAGATTATGGGACACCGTGCCCAAAATTTGAAAACAAAAAAATCCTCCGACGTTAGGCAACAATCTTTTAAACTACTTCAAAGATTAATCTTTTAAAGATTAATATTTCCTAGTAAAATATGTATAAAAGATGAAGCAATATATATTCACAAAAAAGACTATTATTTGTAATGACCACATTGAAAGACATTACATTACCAAGAAAGACCACATTAAAATTGTTTAAAATGCAAAAACTCTTTGCCAAAATCTATTAAAATTTATGCCCTACCTCCAAAAATTCGACCCGAAGGTCATGGCAAGACCTTCCAATAAGTTTTCCAACTTCCCGATCCCGACATAGTAGGGATGTGTTAGCCGTGGAGTCCAAGACCTCAATCCTTACTTTGTACCTTCATAAACACGATATTAAATAATTGTCTAAAAGATTCAAGTGTTGGGTCAATCATTTACTTCAATAACTTAATTTATTACCTAAAACGCCCGAAGAAATCTTTCTCATGCATCCCCCGCACTTGAATTGATTCTCATCTTCCTCAAGATTTCTATGGCACTTTGTGCATGCATTTTACCACCAATCATCGATAAATGAACTTGATTCTACCGGGAATAGTGAAACACCTGGGTAAGACCTGGGAACCCGCAAGCTTCCGAAGCCTACACCACAAACAAAGGTTAGAAAGGACCACCGGTGGTTTTTCGGTGGAAACCTCTCCGATTCTTAAGTTAGTAAGCGATGAGGTATTTTCCAGAAAAATAAGAAGGAATGCTTGTCACAACCTACCTCCCATTGCCCCCAAGCTGGGGTATTTATAACTTGTCCCTGTGGGGACCCCAGCCGGGATCTCGGGAACACGTGCCGCAAATCACGGGCCGTTTTATGAAACATATTCAGAACAAGTGGTCCCACTTGTTCCCTCTTGGGCAAACTGGTGACCAGGTCTGCTTAGACTCATTCCAGTGCTGATTGTTATCGGTGCCCTCTCTTCTCTTATTCCAGGCCTGCCGGACATATACATGGGTTCTCCCTGGTGTGGGGACCCCTTTTCCGGGATCTCGGGAACACGTGCCGCAAATCACGGGCCGTTTTATGAAAACATATTCAGAACAAGTGGTCCCACTTGTTCCCTCTCAGGCAAGCCAGCGGGCCAAGTCCTGACAAATGGCCTTTACTTGTCTTTTCAGTTCAGGCCTTTAAGCAGATCTGTCCCGAAGGCTATTTTCTCCGGAAGAGCTTTCAACCAGCTTTTCCTTCATGCCGATTCGTCCCTTCTTGTCTGTTACTGATTCCAGGTCTACCTCAATCCAGGTCTGACCGGTATGGCCCTATCAACTCCTCCCCCCCCAAAAAGGGTTGAGGTAGAGCTAATCAAGTGGGCCCCCACATCTTTTAGTGTTTCTCGTACTGGCCCGAACCCCCAGAGATATGCCAAAGTGGCCCAGACCCATTATTGGTGTTTAGTGGCACCTCATGTTCACCCATCAGGTTATTGTACAGCCACGCTCCCTCACGCGCACGCCCAGTCAGCCCTAATTAGGGTCCCGACGCTTCAATTTACCTCCTAGAGCCCTATTTGCCTGCCCGCATTAAATGCTCCAATCCCATCAAATCCCTCTTTTCTCGATTTCCTCATTTTGAAATCATTCGCCTTGCTTTTTATTCCCGCCGACTTCATTTCTGCTTTTCCACTTTTTCGCTCCTTGTTTTTCCTTCCCCCCTAGCTTTTACGACTCCGCCTCCTCCAATATTCCGGTGAACTCCTCCCTGTCATTTCTCAATTATTCCGACGACTTCTTGAGTCAGGTACCCTTCTTCGCCTTTTCCTTTTAATTTTCGTAATGTCCTCTTCTTCAGAAATTAGGGTTACTCCTTCTCTTCCGCTCGCTCTCCCTGAAGGGGCGGTAACTCCCTGCTCTCCGCCGCCCTGCGATTTCAGGGGCGGCGGAAGCCTCCACTATTCCGGAGGAGGCTTCAGCTTCACGTTCTTCTTCACCGGATTCCCCGGAGGTAGCGACGGCTCTTTCCCCTCCGTCCGCCGCTCCGGTGCCTACGGCCACCTCTTCGTCAGATGGTGTGGTGTATCCTCCGCCACTCCCTGATTATCCTAAAATCAACTCCATTCTTAACCAAAGCTTTGTAGATGATCTTAAGTATAAGTATAACATTAGGGACCCTTATGACCCTTATGCCCCTCGAGCCGGTACCTTGGCTTGTCAAGCCCCGCAGGCCGAGTGACCTTCTATGCCGATCAGTTCAGTGCAGGCCTGCGCTTGCCTGTTCATCCCATGATGTTAGAAATTGCTCAGATGTATAGAATCCCTATCTTTCAGTTTTCCCCTAATTCTTTCCGTATCATGGCATGTTATAACCTGGCCATGCGCTACGCCGGCCAGGACCCTACAGCCCTGGTTTTTTATCAGCTCTTCTTGGCGAAAAGCCTTCCACCCGACTGTTTTTACCTTACTGCTCGGCCAGGAGTCCACTTCATCCACAAACTTCCAACTTCCCATAAATCTTGGCGCAAAAAGTTCTTTTTCGTTCATTGCGAGGGGGACTGGGGTTTTTGACCCTAGTCCTATTGATAGTCTACCCGCTTATCCGCCTTCGGCCGCGGCGACTAGGCCTCCCCGCATTCAGAAAATAGTGGCTACCCTGAATGCCAACCCGATTAATGTGACGGAATTTCTCACTCCTTCAGTTTTTGCAAACCTTTAATGAGACCTGTGAGATGGGTCCTCTGCCTGCCGGGATTGGTAAAAGAGGCCTTCTTATCTTGACACTACTGCATCATGTTTTGCCATCCCATGCCTCTAACTTTTGTCTTCTTATTTCAGAGAAGATGATGCGCTTGCTGTTTGAGGCTACCGACAGAGAAGGCACCGCGGCTGATTCAACTGTACCAACTCGGGAGACAAGTGGAGCTGGCATGGCCCAAACCCAGAGTTCCCCTGTAGCAGCGCCAACAGTACGTCCACGCTCAGTAAGGCAGGTCATTTCAGACTCGGAAGAGGAGGAAACGCCTCTCAAGAAGAGGCCCCGGTCCAGCCGAGGGCGAGGCATAGTTATTTCAGGCAACCCTACTCCTGCTCCGGCTGCAGCTCCGGCTGCCCCCACCGTGCGCAGTTCTGGTCCTCCTCGAAAGACCTCAGTTTTAAACTGTTCTGGAGATGTGGCGGTTCGCCACGTGAGCGGCCAATGCTCCCCCGAAGACCTGCGAGTTTTGGAGCAGATGAGCGATAGGGAGCTGTTGGAATCCTGGTGCCAGGATGAGGCTCGGGTATGTTACCCTTTATTTTCTTTCCTCCTTCTCTTTCCTTCCTTTTTCATTTTGCACTCTTTCAAAGTTCTAATGATTTTCAAACCTTCTCTCAGGCTGAGGCGAAGAGGGCCCTTTTAGCCATCAGGGCGACCCGATCTCTGGGCCAAACAGACTTGGCCAAGGAGAATGCCGACCTCAAGGAGAAAATGCTACGTCTGCGGGCCCTATCCAAGGACAAGGTGAAAGAGGTGAAGACGCTGCAAGAGGAAGTGGCTGGGTTGAAGAAAGCCCAGAAGAAGATGATAGAGACGGCTCGAGAGGAAGCCAAGAACGAGGGCATTGCTGAGGCGAGGAGCCTAGCCGACGAAACTCTGGCTAAGGCTAAGGTTGAATGGAAGGCCGAGTTTCTCAATTCCGAAGAGGGGCTGAATCTGGTTTAAGTGGCCAGGGAGTTGACCAAGAAAGCTTTCTTGGGATCTAAAGCCCTTTTTTCCTTGCTCTTTCCTGAAGCCGTGGTGTACTACAACTATGGCTTGGACGAGCAGGCTAAGTGGGTCAAAGACAACCCCGAGGCTCCCTTCGACCGGAAAGTTCCATTGAAGAATCCCCCTGAGCCGACCTCATTTTCATACGACCCTGCCAAGGACCACCTTCACACTGCGAGGGCCGTGGAGTTTGCCGAGCATATTCATGACGTTATGCGCCCTTTCGTTCCTGCCCAGCCTCAGCCAGACCTGGCCCTTTCTGTTGTCCCCCTGACTTCATCTCCCTCCCCAACCTTCGCAGGTCTGGGTGAGCTGCCTGGGGGTACTTCTCCTGGAGGACTATCGGGGGATGCTGTAGAGAAGCTATCAATAGGGCTAGGGACAGAGATGGATGTCGAGCCTTAAACTGGGCAAAATCCTTTTGTGTTTCAGCAGATCTGTAGGATGCCTGTGTGGCTGGTCTGACTGTGTTTTCTGAACATTGTAACGTTGGATAATTACTTATTTCTTATTAATGATTTTCTTCATTTTTATTTTCTTGTCGTGTAATGGCCTTTGTGTTACTTAGGGTTTCCTTAATATCCGGAAACCCTAGTACTTGTTGATTCTCTTGTCACGTGCTTGCCCCCCTTTAAATTCTTGCTTGTATTTTCATAATTTCTCAATTTCTGCCCCCTTCTCCCTAAACCCCTCAATTATCTGTCATGTCTTCTTCTCCTCTCATTGATGAACTCAGTACCATGAGGCGTAAGAACATTGCCCTTGTGGTTGAAAAGTTCAATCTCTCTGATC
Organism: Phtheirospermum japonicum; assembly: GCA_014905375.1. Lineage (NCBI taxonomy): Eukaryota > Viridiplantae > Streptophyta > Magnoliopsida > Lamiales > Orobanchaceae > Phtheirospermum > Phtheirospermum japonicum. The sequence continues at coordinate 95,577 of BMAC01000529.1, read as the reverse complement.
AAATTGTTTCTTTAAAAGAAAAGATTGGCTCCCTGTATCGCTTTCTGGAGAGGAAGCGACAGAAGAAGCATTTTTATAAGAGGGAATGGGCTGAGCTCCGGCAAGTTAATCGCCAGCTTCAAGAGGAAAAAGCGGATCTGATTGAATCAGTGAATCGTTTGACTCTCGTTGCCGGTGAAGTGCAGTCACTCTCTGATCGCTCCGACAAGTATCGCCGCCGCTTTCATGAGACAGAGCATGAGCTCTGGCGCGTTTGCCGAGCCTTAGCCGCGGACCGGAGATCTTCTCCGTGACAAGACCCTATGTTTTTATTGCTTCTTTAATTTCGGTACTGGGAATMTTGGCCCRAGGTTTTTGTTTGTATCCACATATGTTTAATGAAATGGGAAGGGTTATAGTTTCCCTGTATATTTTTATCTGCTTACTTTCTGTATTTCAAGAATTCTCGCAACATTTTTCCTCCTTGCCTCAAGCGACTCTGATTTTATATCAGTCTTGAATTCCTCCTGGTTTCATAGATGCAATCTTAGGGCACATTCGTGTTTAAACTGTTGTTAAGAGTGTTTATTCCTATGAAGAAAGACGTAGGTTTTAAAAAGATCGAAGAGATCTGCCTTATGCCAGACTTGACTTATTATATCAGGCAAAATTATGGGCAGCCGCCTTTAGCCCATACTGGCTGAAACTGACAATCAGGTTAGGTAAAATCATGGGCAGCCGCCCTTGGCCAATCCTGGCTGAAGCTGACAATCAGGTCAGGTAAAATCATGGGCAGCCCGCCCTTAGCCAATCCTGGCTGAAACTGACAATCAGTCAGGCAAAATTATGGGCAGCCGCCCTTAGCCCATCCTGGCTGAAACTGACAATCAGGTCAGGTAAAATCATGGGCAGCCGCCCTTAGCCAATCCTGGCTGAAGCTGACAATCAGGTCAGGTAAAATCATGGGCAGCCGCCCTTAGCCAATCCTGGCTGAAACTGACAATCAGGTCAGGCAAAATCATGGGCAGCCGCCCTTAGCCAATCCTGGCTGAAACTGACAATCAGGTCAGGTAAAATCATGGGCAGCCGCCCTTAGCCAATCCTGGCTGAAACTGACAATCAGGTCAGGTAAAATCATGGGCAACCGCCCTTAGCCAATCCTGGCTGAAACTGACAATCAGGTCAGGCAAAATCATGGGCAGCCGCCCTTAGCCAATCCTGGCTGAAACTGACAATCAGGTCAGGTAAAATCATGGGCAGCCGCCCTTAGCCAATCCTGGCTGAAACTGACAATCAGGTCAGGTAAAATCATGGGCAGCCGCCCTTAGCCAATCCTGGCTGAAACTGACAATCAGGTCAGCTAAAATCATGGACAGCCGCCCTTAGCCAATCCTGGCTGAAACTGACAATCAGGTCAGGTAAAATCATGGGCAGCCGCCCTTAGCCAATCCTGGCTGAAACTGACAATCAGGTCAGGTAAAATCATGGGCAGCCGCCCTTAGCCAATCCTGGCTGAAACTGACAATCAGGTCAGGCAAAATCATGGCAGCCGCCCTTAGCCAATCCTGGCTGAAACTGACAATCAGGTCAGGTAAAATCATGGGCAACCGCCCTTAGCCAATCCTGGCGGAAGCTGACAATCAGGTCAGGTAAAATCATGGGCAACCGCCCTTAGCCAATCCTGGCTCTTTTTGCACGCCAAACTCAAATTTAGTTTCCCGCCTTTTTCAAGATCTCCGTGCGTCAAAATCGGGGTGATTTCCCGCCTTAGCGTGTCAGGGCAAAAACAATTTCCCGCCTTTTCTTCTCCTATATAATGGCGCTCTCGCCAGCTTCTTTTCCATGCATAATGGCGTCTTCGTCGTCTCCCAACGTCTTTTTCCCATGAGTAGCATGTCCGCCTACTCCAGAAGAAAGGCCGTCTGAAGGCAGAAATAGCTAGATTGCAGGATCAGCTACAGGATCTTACAGAGAAATTGGCTGAGAAGAAATCGGAGTTCCGTAATGAACGACGACGCCTCGAGCAGATCATTGCTGGCTATAAAAGGGAGAATGCGGAGCTGCATGTTGATTGGGACATCGCGGTGGAGGTGTCCGACCGATTTCCCGTTCGGCTTTTGGAGAACGAGGACGAGATTAAGCGGCTCCGTCATCTTCTCGATTTCTACACCTCCATCCTAAGGCTGTGTTTGTTTGCCCTTTCCATGATTGTTAATTTGTGCCCTTATGATTGCAAAATATTCTCGTAAGAATGTCGTTTTTGTAATTCCCCTATGTGGAGTTCTTTTGATTAATAAACGCTTTCATTAATAATCTGAATGTCTCATTGTTTTCTTCCTGTTATGAATCACAATTTTAACTGTAAATCTACTCAACCCACACAAACATCAGGTCATTACAATTAAGTGTAAAATTTTCTTAGATTGGCAATGTTCCAAGGACGAGGTACCGCCGTGCCATCTAGTTCTTCCAGCCTGTACGCGCCACCAGGCAAGGTCTGGGTAACTCTTACCGGTCCTCGCCAAGACTCCTCTAACTTCCCTTTTACTTGTCCCAGATCAGCCCGTCGTAAGACCAGATCTCCCACTTGGAACTGTCGCTTGACCACGGTTTTATCATACGCCACTTTTATCCTTCCTTTAATGTGCTCCATCCGTAGTGCAGCCTGCTCTCTTTTCTCCTCAATCAGATCTAAAGCATCCCGCCTCAACAGCTCATTTTGTTCTTCATCAAAATTCTGGATCCGATGTGTTTTAAAGCTAACCTCCGCGGGGACCACAGCATCCATACCATACACCAAGCTAAAAGGGGTTTCACCCGTGCTTTCCTTTGGGTTCGTACGGTATGCCCATAGTACGGAACTCAGCTCTTCCACCCACTTCCCTCCAGATCTGTCCAATCGCGTCTTGATTCCTTGAACTAAAATACGATTGGTTACCTCAACTTGACCATTCGCTTGTGGGTGATATACAGCCGTGAAATGTTGCTGAATGTTCATCTTGGCACACCAAGCCTTCATCTTGGCTCCTGTAAATTGGGTCCCATTATCTGAAACCATTATTCTTGGTATGCCAAAGCGACAGACCACATTTTTCCAAATGAAACTCATTACAGCGTCCTCTGTTATTCTCGCAAGAGCCTCGGCCTCCACCCATTTGCTGAAGTAATCAATAGCTACGATCAAAAATCTCTTTTGAGCTGGGGCCATTGGGAATGGACCAACCAGGTCAATACCCCATTTTGCGAAGGGACAGGGGGAGCTCATCGCCATGAGCTCTTCTGCTAGTTGATGGATCAGCGGGGCCATTTTCTGGCATTTTTCACATTTTCTAACGAAGTCCTCAGCTTCTTTCCTCAAGGAAGGCCAGAAATAACCGGCCCTTAATATCTTACTGGCCAGAGCTCTGGCTCCCATATGATTACCACAACATCCTTCATGTATCTCTCTTAGCACCATAGCCCCTTCTTTTTGTGATAAACATCGCAAAAGAGGCTGACCAAATCCCCTTTTGAATAATTCTCCCTTAATTAGGCAAAACCGGGCAGACCTGTTCCGCACCTTTGCCGCTTCTCTCTTCTCTTCTGGCAAGACCTGCTGTTCAAGGTATATTTTCATGGCAGAGCGCCAATCATCCTCCTCAGCTACCGTGCAAATCTATTCGCCCCCGAACTCCCCTTCGGCCTTTAACAAGGTGATCGTACGCTCATAACAATCCGTGGCTGAACTTGCTACTTTTGCTAAGAAGTCTGCGCGGCCGTTTTCTTCCCTGGGGATCTGAGTAACGGTTAATTCTTTCATTTCTTTGGCTAACACCCTGAACCTTGCTAGGTACTTCTACATGCTTTCCTCTCTTGTCTCGAACTCCCCATTAATTTGTTTACAGACGAGCTGCGAGTCTACCCTGGCACTTAGTCGCTCCGCCCCTAGATCCTTTGCCATTTGAATCCCTCTTAAAAGGGCCTCGTACTCGGCGACATTGTTAGAAAATGTGGGATCTAACCGTATAGCAAATTCAACAGATACTCCCATTAGGTCAATTAGGACAACTCCCGCCCCGCAGCCCTGATTACATACAGACCCATCAGTAAAAACTATCCACTCCTTCAACTCATCCAAGGGACCAGCCATTTCTTGCATAAAATCAGCTAGAGCTTGAGCCTTGATCGTTGTTCTGGGTTCAAACGTGATATCAAACTCACTTAATTCTATGATCCACTTGACCAGCCTCCCTGATGCTTCTGGCTTATCCGTTATATTTTTTAATGGTAGATTGGTTCGCACGATAATTGTATGAGAAAGGAAATACGGCCGCAGTTTCCTTGCAGTTCCTGCTAGGGCTAGCATCGCCCTTTCCACCTCCACGTACCTCACTTCTGCTTCGTGTAAGACCTTACTCCAAAAATATACCGGTCTTTGTATCTTACCCTCTTCCCTGATTAGGACAGAGCTGATCGCCTTCTGTCCAACAGATAGATACAATATCAAGGGTTCCCCTTGGACGGGCTTAGTGAGTAAAGTCATGTTGGCCAAATATTCTTTTAGCGATCGGAAGGCTTCTTCACATTCATTGTTCCATTGAAACCTGGCCCTTTTCCTCAAGGCCTGAAAAAATGGTAAGCTTTTCTCGGCAGATCTGGACATAAACCGGCTTAAAGCATTGATTCGTCCTGCTAAGCATTGCATCTCTTTTACATTCCGAGGTGCGCCCATCTCCACGATAGCTTTTACCTTTTCAGGGTTGGCTGCAATACCATTTTCCGTCACCATATAGCCTAGGAATTTTCCAGCTCTGACTCCGAACATGCATTTCTTTGGATTAAGCCTCATTTTGTACCGCCGCAAAGTGTTGAAAGTTTCTCGAAGATCTTGCACATGCGACGTTGCTTTTATGCTTTTGACTAACATGTCGTCCACATATACTTCCATATTCCGACCAATCTGATTCTTGAACATTTTATCCACCAACCGCTGATAGGTGGCGCCTGCATTTTTAAGGCCAAAAGGCATGACCACATAGCAATACGTTCCTTTTGGAGTTATAAAGCTGACGTGCTTCCAGTCTTCTTTAGCCAATCTAATCTGATGGTACCCTTGCGAGGCATCCATCATGCTCAAGAGCTCACAGCCAGAAGTGGAGTCCACCAGCTGGTCAATTCTTGGTAGTGGGTAGTGATCTTTTGGGCAGGCACGGTTCAGGTCTCGAAAGTCTATGCACATCCGCCAGTCTTCTGTTTTTGGGACTAGCACCGCGTTGGAGAGCCATTCTGGGAATTGTATCTCCTGAACATGTCCAGCTTTCAAGAGCTTTTCTACTTCTGCCTCTATGATGGCCTCCTTCTCTGGCCCAAAATTTCGTTTCTTCTGTTTGACTGGTTTCATATCGGGGCGAATATTGAGGTGGTGCTCGGCGACTTCAGGGTTTATTCCCACTAAGTCTTGAGGGGACCATGCAAAGATATCGGCACTTTCTCTTAACAGAGCAACCAGGTCTGTCAATACTTCAGGACTAAGCGTCGTGCCCACTCGCAGGGTCCTACTCGCGTCGCCTGGAACAACTTCTACTATCATCATCCCTTCCTCCCGTCTCTGTAATTCCATCTGCGGCTGTTCCGTCCGAGCTTTTTTGCTCATCCTCTCCTCCTCATTCCGTCGTATGCAATCCACATATGTTTGCCGTGCGGCATACTGGTCTCCCCTTACCTCACCAGTTCCGTCCTCCGTAGGGAACTTCATTTTCATGTGGAAGACTGAGATGACAGCCTGAAACTGGCTCAAAGAGGGCCGACCTAACATGACATTATACGAAGATGGTGCGTCTACCACCAAGAAACGTACCATCCGTGTCACCCTATATGGCTCTTCCCCCAGGGTTACCAGGAGTCTCACCGCTCCCATAGGCTTTAACGCACCTCCCGCAAACCCAACCAGGGAGGTGGTTACCTCTTCAAGTTCAACATTCAATTTTAACTTTGTAAAGCAGTCCAGGAATATAATATCTGCAGAAGATCCTGTATCCACAAAAATTCGACGAACGTTATAGTTGTCAATAGTAGCTGTTATCACCAAAGCATCCATGTGTGGAGCGAGGATGCCATCACTGTCCTCTGATCCAAAGCAAATATTGGGCGTGGCTGCTACTTGCCCCACTTCCCGGGACATTCTGACTAGGTCTTTAGCAGCCCTGACATAACTGTGTCGAGTTCTCTTAGAGTGCTCATCTAGCTCTCCCCCTGTTATCATTTGGATTTCACCATGAACGACCTGGGTTTGATCAGGTCTTCTTGAACCAGCCCTTCCTCTGTCTGGAGCATCCGCCCGACCACCTTTGCTTTYCGAGAAACGGTCTGTACTGTGATGTCCAGGCCTYGTATRACRTCTCTTCGCACCAACATATTCTTTGAGGTGTCCAGCCTGGACCATTCTTTCCAATTCGTCCTTCAGGTGCGTGCATTCATCCGTGTTATGTCCATATTCATTATGGAAGCGACAAAAGCGATCTGACCTTTCTTTTCTTGGCTTCTGCGAGTATGTTTTGGGCCACTTGAGCTCTGGGTGACGCTCTATTGCCTGCAAGATTTCGCCCGGAGGTGTCGCCAGGGGAGTATATTTATCGAAATGAGATCTACCCATTGACAGCTCTGGTCTGGGCTTTTTTGTTATCGCCCTATCATCCCTGTCATACCTCTCTCTTCTCCTTTCCCCTTCATCCTTGAGCTTCAGAGCTTCCTCTAAGTGGATGTACTTCTCGGCTCTCTCCAGGAGCTCTCCAAACTTCGATGCTGGTCTTACCACCAAAGATTGGAAGAACTCTCCCTTCCTCAAACCTTGTGCAGAGCGTTTACGAGCAGCTCTTCTGATGCCGAGGGTACTTCCAGCTTTGCCGTTGTGAACCTATTGATGTAAGCGCGTAGGCTCTCATTCTCTTTCTGCTTTAAACTAAAGAGCTCGAGCGGCATTTTTTGATACTTCCTACAACTCGTGAACTGATGTAGGAAGGCCGAGCTGAATTCATCAAAGTTGCTGATAGATCTCGGCGGTAATTGGCTGAACCAAAGCTGTGCTGATTTGGTAAAAGT
>BMAC01000529.1:71931-87795 GCA_014905375.1 Phtheirospermum japonicum | reverse complement strand
TTGATTCTACCGGGAATAGTGAAACACCTGGGTAAGACCTGGGAACCCGCAAGCTTCCGAAGCCTACACCACAAACAAAGGTTAGAAAGGACCACCGGTGGTTTTCCGGTGGAAACCTCTCCGATGCTTAAGTTAGTAAGCGATGAGGTATTTTCCAGAAAAATAAGAAGGAATGCTTGTCACAACCTACCTCCCATTGCCCCCAAGCTGGGGTATTTATAACTTGTCCCTGTGGGGACCCCAGCCGGGATCTCGGGAACACGTGCCGCAAATCACGGGCCGTTTTATGAAACATATTCAGAACAAGTGGTCCCACTTGTTCCCTCTTGGGCAAACTGGTGACCAGGTCTGCTTAGACTCATTCTAGTGCTGATTGTTATCGGTGCCCTCTCTTCTCTTATTCCAGGCCTGCCGGACATATACATGGGTTCTCCCTGGTGTGGGGACCCCTTTTCCGGGATCTCGGGAACACGTGCCGCAAATCACGGGCCATTTTATGAAACATATTCAGAACAAGTGGTCCCACTTGTTCCCTCTCAGGCAAGCCAGCGGCCAAGTCCTGACAAATGGCCTTTACTTGTCTTTTTCAGTTCAGGCCTTTAAGCAGATCTGTCCCGAAGGCTATTTTCTCCGGAAGAGCTTTCGACCAGCTTTTCCTTCATGCCGATTCGTCCCTTCTTGTCTGTTACTGATTCCAGGTCTACCTCAATCCAGGTCTGACCAGTATGGCCCTATCAGAACTAATAATCGCACATATCCAAAATGTGCACGGCTGTATTGAAAATAGTACTCTATTAAAAAACTAAACATTAAAAATAAAATTCTAAGAACAACACAAATCTAAAATAAGTGTACCTCTTCAACTGTATACAAATAATCGACCGGATGGAAGAAGACATTGTCGGAGGCAATCTCATCAACATCACTACACGATAGAGATAAACTACCGCGGATAATACTCTTCGTCGGATTATTAGACCCCTTTGGAATTCTATATTTATTAAAATTCACAATTTAGAATTCATTAAATAAATCATAAATACATTTTTATCAAACACTAATAGAATTAATTATAATTCAAAAAACATACCTATTTTTAAATTCGACAATTTCTGGCACCGAACCGGAAGTAACCAACTTTGTCACCTCAAACGAATTTAATAGAGAAACAGTATATATAATTATAAGATTATAATTATTTTAAATGTTTAATGAATGGTTTAATTAAATTCTTTCCAAAATTCGAAATTAAAAGAACGATTAAAAAATAGAATATAAAATAACTAAAATAAATAGAATCTAAAAATAAAAAATTAAAAAAATGCGATTCTGAAAATTTTCTTAGAATAAACCGAATCTAAGATCTATTAAAAAAACTTGATTTAAAAACATTTAAAAAAAAGAATTTAAAAATAGAAGAATAACACGTGCTGAAATTGAAAAATAGTTCAGAATAATAATTCGAATAAAAAAACTGCAATTAGAATTTTTTTTAGAATAAACAGAATCTAAAATCTATTAAAAAAATAGGTTTTAAAAACATTAAAAAAAATAGAATATAAAAATAGAAGAATAACACATGCTGAAATTGAAAAATAGTTCAGAATAATAATAATTCGAATAATAAAAATTGCAATTAGAAAATCTCTTAGAATAAATAGAATATAAAATCTATTAAAAATGTTAAAATAAACAGAATTTAAAAATAGAAGAATAAAAAATGCTGAAATTGAAAAATAGATCAAAATAATAACTCGAATAAAAAAAACTGCAATTAGAAAACATTTATATTATTACCTCTATAAACCTTTGCACGACACATTTCCAAGATCATCACGAGGGGTTTCGCGAATAGACCACTTTCGAAAGCCAATATTTAGTCAACATATTCGCCCCAAAGAGTACAACTTAAGCGATGACCACTATAATACCAAACAATTCCAAAAAAAACAATTGTTGACTTCTAATTATACATAAAACAATCTAAACAAATAATTAATTAACTAATTAATTAGGCAATCTTATAACTGAAAATTACCTCAAGTTTTTGAGAATAATCTCGATCAATCTTGCTCGACGTCCTCCCATCAATTATTTCTCTTGCGGGTTACGGATTTCCGCCACCTTTCCAATTACATCTAAAATAAAAAATTTAACTAAATTAGTTAAAACAATGACCGATTTGTATATGTTTGTTATTATTCAAAAATATTATGAAACTTACCGAACAGCATTGTCTCGTCAACTTTGTTGATATCGGTCAGTGTAGAAAAAAGTCAAAAGTCAAAGACTTAATTGGGGAAAGAATCCTCCTTCACGTCGACCAAAATTGTTTTCGCATGGAAAATAATTTTGAGTTTGGCCACATTAGTGCGGAACTTGTCAGTGTTGTTCTCTACGTAATAGTTTTTAATCGGATAAACGCGACCTTCAACTATTCGATTTTTGAACAATTTGACATTGATCTTTTTTATAATCCCAGTAATGTCGTCCTCCCTGTTTATTTTAATTCAATACGATAATATAATAATATCGAGTAGTAAATCAAATACATATACATCTATTCATAAAAACAAAGTCAAATCCAAATAATTACCTTGGAATTATGGAAAACGATTTCCATAGAAGTTTTTTGATCTTTGTCATCGAATCCGGATCTCGTAAACAATCAATTGAACCTTAGCTTAAGTGCCTTTTTGTTTGTACGGTAGATGTCTTTGGTCAATCCAAATAACGGAGGCATCGTCCCAAATACTCTAGCTGCAAAGGTTTTGAGAATAGAGAGAAAACAAAGACACATTCATTCATTAGAATGAAATTGATTTTTGAAAATAATTAGACCCTATATTTATAGGGTGACTTGCGTGAAACCCTAAATTTCGTATATTTGGAATTTGTATAACCGAGAAAAGATCAGATTTCGTATCCCTTCATTATAGACAATGCATCCGTTTTATATATTTTAGTAGATTTTTTACGTGGTTTTTGTAATTAAAAACCATTTTGCTTAATTGTCCACAAATAAAACATCTTTAATTAGGCTAGAAAATAGTATGCAGTCTGGTATTTAAATAATAAAATACGATATTTTCTTTGGTTACCTAATCATTAAATCAGATCGTTTTTGTTTTTTTGTTTTTTTGAGATTTTTGCAAGTGGTTTTTGGAATTAAAAAAACTCAAAATTTTATTGTAAACAAATAACACCGTCTATTAGGCTAAAAAAAGAAAAGGGCAATCTGATATTTTTTTTAAAAAAATACGATATTATCTTTAGTTGCCTATTCTATTTCAATTTTTTCAATCTGTCGATGTCAGTTTTTTTGTTCCTTAAATATGCCTTTTTATTTTATATATACCGTATCCTGCATTTAAAAATATCCTTTCAATAAAATATCTGATTTAATGTAATTACTTCTTTAGGGATTCTAATTCTGCAAGAGAATCGGATTGAATCAACTGCCTATTTTTTCGAAGACCATGCGTGTGAATGATACCTGATTAGTTGGAGCTTAATTGTGCAAGAAGATCAGATTTTAAAGTTAATTAATTTCGGTATGCTCTATTGTGTTTTTGCCAAATTGGGTATATTTGGGGCTGTAATTTAATTCATTTTCATGCTTTGTTTTTCTTTATTGTTCTTTATTTTGGGCCTGTAATTAATTTAATTTTTATGTTTCTTTTGTCATGCTTGCTTTTACATGTTATTTTAATTGAAAATCAGATATATATGACTAACAATCTGAGGGTTGGGTTCAAATGAAACCCTGTCAATATATGTGAACGTAGGGAACATTTCAGGTCTTAGATTTTTTCAATCCAACGGGTATCTTTGATCCCAATTTTGTGCTTCCAATATGGAAAATATGACTTCACACGCTGGTCAAACATTTCATAGGGTCAAATTAGTCCATAAAATTCACTATACAAATCCCGCCCATTGTATTTTGCGTGATAATTGGAAGATATCCTTCTCCCCGTTGATTAGCACGAATTTTTCTTGACTTTTATTAGTATTTTGGTTTATTTTTCTAATTGTTTTTGGTATAAGTTGGATAGATTGAGCATATTTTCGTATTTTCTTATCTCCAACTTATTTTATCATATTTTAATTACAATTAATTAATTTAATATTTATTACAGGTATTTTGAGGTGTTTTGGCCAGAAGATAGTCGAGGATGGGCGTACGAGTGAAGTTTCAGCGAAAACGGGACGCGATTTGAAGAATTTAAAGTTGTCGACTTTCTACAACGATTTTTCTCCTAGAACCGTTCTAGAAAGGCCTGGCCGACCACAACTCTCTGTAGAGTCGACCAAAGGTGCGTTGACCGACGCACGCCTGACGCACGCCTGCCAAGCACTGCACACACTATCGACCATTCACGTCGGTTGACGCGAGAACTGACGTCGATCGACGTGCCTGCCACGGTCTCTGTAGCGTCGACCAGTTTCGCGTCAGTCGATGCCAGAACCGACGTCGATCGACGCGACGGCCCAAATCGTGATTTTTAGGGTTTCTTGTGCGCCAAGTCATGAAATAACTATATAAACCCTTCATATTTTGGTTTAAACACACAACCACGACCCAAAACACTTACCTAGGGTTGAGAAACCTATTTTCAACACCCTACAACATATTTTCAAGATCCACGTCGAAGATTCAAGATCTGAAACACCAAGACGAAGACGTTCGTTCAAGTTCCGATTTTTCGACGAAGAGCAACCACCAACAACCCGATTTCCCAGCAATCTTTCAGCACCTTTAGCTACTTAATAAATCATCTATACTCTAGTTATTTTTAGTTCAATTCTAGATAATTTATGTTTAATTATTTCGTTTGAGTTTTTAGTTTCGTTAATTTATTTCGAATCGTTTGAACCATTGAATCGCTGAGCCTTTGAACCTTAGAATTTTATTTTTAATATTAATTAGTCGCTGCGTTTATTCTCGTGTTGATGCTTGGTGATGATTTGTTCATGATTAATTTAATTATTGCTTTAGTTTTGATAATTAGTTGATATATTGCTATGTTATTGCTTGAGGATTTTGAGATGGATCTTATTGTTCTTGAGAATTCATATATTAGATTTAGTTCATAGTAGTTTGATGCATGCTAGTTAATTAATTTAGAATTTATTTGCTTTAAAATCCTTAGATTAATAATTCTTAGATAATTTAGTTTTCAAGCTTAGATTAAGTTAATTAGTTAATCATAATTAGTTGATACTTTTAAATTTATTAGTAGTTTATAATTCCAAAAACCAAATTTATACAAGTTCTCGTGTTAAACATTGTGATTAAACAAACATTAAAAATCCCGAACGTCAATCCTTGAGAGACGACTCGAGTTAAGCTTGCCAACCTACGCGCGATCCCGTTCTCTTGCGAGCGAGCTATTAATTTCTGATAATTATTTATAAAGTAGGCACACACAAAATCTCGAATCACCCGTAACCAAATATACATGAAAAAAGTGTCTGGGGGGTTGTGAAAGCCATAAAAATTCTTTGCGGGAATTCATTCCAGACAACTACCCTGAAAAATTTCTACAGCGAGGGTTGAGAGCGAATGAGTTTTTTTTATGGGAAACGACGGACGGCCATCTAGAAGTAACCTGCGGACGCCACCTTCTGGCGGAGCAGGTATATTTTGTAACGAGTATTTCTGAATCTGACTGCTAACCCTAAACGTTGAAATTAGTTGGATTAAAATTCACCCACAGTTCGTTAAGTGATTTTTTAGTGATCTGGAAGCACTCCGAAGTAGGTCATCTCTTCAATTTTGATGGTCCTGTTCTTAATTTTTCTATTTAATTGGGTGGTTCCAAAAAAATAGGGTTCGCCGTCGATGTTTTGGGGTAAAAGTATTTTCTGCGAATTCCGGTTGATTTCACTGTAACTCACCATGTCGTGGGCGCAATGAGCCAAGAAAAATATAGGACACTGCTTTCTAGACTTTTGACTAGTTGCTTTCATTATTTTTTGATGCCATTGAGCACTGAAAGACATTTTGGGATTGAGGTATTTGATATCGTAATGAAGTACCTTTTTTTTTAACAAGACAGTGTTTTTTTATCTTTATTGTCGTGCTTTTATCATATATTTGTAATAGGACAAGTTTTTTGTATTGACGTGTTAATATTTTAATACCTTTGATTTTTGGAAAAATGTCTACAGTGAATTGATATTGAACAATGTGCTGAGAATGTTCTTTGTAATGCTTTTTAACTACATCGACAGTGCTATAAGAATTTTTAACATGTATTCTGTTTGCAATAATAGTTTAATTTTGCTATAAATCTTATGGTTTGAAATGTGTTTGAATTGTTTGAATCTTTATAGTGCTTTTTATAATGTTATATGCTGCTGAATATATGATTGGAATTGTGWMKTGCTTTTGAGCTAAATGTTAAGTGCTTTCATTGTATATGTCTAGTGTGCAYGGGATATGGTCTTCTYTATATATTTACAGTGCTTTTTATAYTGTTATATGCTGCTGAACATATATTGGTGTTTGGTGTTTTTGATGTACATGTTAAGTGCTTTCATTGTGTATTTCTTGTTTTATAGTGCTTTTTATACTTGCTATAAATTCTGAACAATTTAGGGACTCAAAAATTGTAGCTTTGATACTTTGAATGTGTCCTGTTGTTTTTGACTTTTTTCTAGCTTACTGGCAAGAATTGCGGTTTGTTTGGCGCAGGATACTGAGGTGGGTGTTTGTTTTTCTTTTAGACAATTGGAGATATTATTTAAATTTGATGTTCAACTTTAACGTGGGTGGGTGTCTTTTGAGTTTCAGTTTGAGGCTAAAAATAGTTTCTAGTACGGGGATACAAAAATGTGCCATAAATTCCAAGAGGTAGCTGTTCAGTTACATGGTTAATGTTAATTGCTAAAAATAACCTTGAGTTTTATTTTTTTAAGGTTATAAATACATCATCCTTTTTATTTATTTATGTATTACAAAATGTATCCTCAGTCGGGATATTTGTTGACAAGAATTTAAGATTTAGGAGATAATTTTTCTTAATGAAGTCTCGAGGGTAAAATTTTTGTTTATCCCCAAATTATATTTGGTTTTGAGATTAGGACAATATAAGCTTTGGTCATTATCACAGAAAAAGACAAGCCTTTTTCCAAGGAAACAAATAATTACCTGAAAAGAAGAATTGTCTTTTGTATCTTCTTACCAACATTTGTCTTCTATCCAGAGCTCTGTATCTTCTTACCAGGATTTATAATTAAAAAAAATAAAAAATTACTTCTGTGCATGCTTCAAACAACAACATTATAGGACAATCACATAATGTTACACTTTCACAAGCATAAAATAGTAAGGTTTAGGCTCCACAGCCCATGGCCTGTCCGTAAGGCGGAATCATGACCAAGACGGGCTGCGCAGCAAGCCTAGGATGAGGAAGCCTCCGACGAACCTCACGAGCCTCCTGGCAAAGAGCACACACATGGCAAAAGACATGTGTACCAAAATCACAAGATGCTTCGCATTGCTCGCGCTGAATCTTGTCCATCAAATGATTTCCACAGCAGCCAAAGGACTTGGTGGCTGCCTCACAGCTCCCCTGTTGTATCATGCAAATAACCCCCAATAAAATTCAAACTCATATTTTATTTGATTGAATAAAATCCAATCTGTTTGTTATTTCTATGCACAACGAAATTTGTGTTACAAGAAACAATTAGAGGTAAGCATAAGACAGAGTAGCCCAAATATTTTATAGCAAAAAATCAATGACCTCTAAGTTAAACTTGCGACGAATGGCTGTACGGTTTGGATAAGAGAACCAAGGCGCGAGGCGGTTCCAGCCGAGAAAACAATTCCCTATTAAGTAAAGGCCGGTGTAAGGCAAGCAGTGATTAGCAAAAGTACCAGGTGCAGATCCAAGCCTCTCGATGTTGCTACCGTGGAGCACACATGGGGCAAAACTACCCAATAAGCCTGATCGATATCAAAAAATCATCAAACAACGGAAAAAAATAAAAATAATATTCTGCTTTTAGAAGGATTGATTAATTGCAACAGAACCAAAAAGTAGTTGAGAATTAGAAGTTGGTTCATCGGTTGAATTAATTTATAAAAGTATTTTATTTGTATTAAAAGTTAAATCAGAGGTAAGATTATAAATCTAAAGTACCACTCGACCCCTTACTTTTAGACAATTGGAAGAGAGAAGTTAACTGAAAATACTTAACATCTTTTTTTTTTTTAGCCTGCTAGAAAATAAGATAAAAATAAAAAAGGCATATACTAGCTTGTTAGAATAAATCAATTTGTATATGTACTCTAAATTCTTCAGCATCATTCTATAATTTAGAAAACCAAAACATAATTTATTACTGTCATCCATCCCAGCTAAATTATAGGAATGAAAGCATACATCTAATTCAGATTTTTAAACCAAATATTAAACCCACAATCAAAATTCAATAAACCCCAGGATACGAAAATCAAATCTTGAAACAGAAAATGAAATTCACCATTGTAGGGAAAAAGATAAATTAATAATTAAAAAAAAACTCACAAACTTCAAGATAACTGCTGTAAAATTCATCATTCTTTCCAAGACATGAGAAGAGGCCGGTTTCCCACTGGGACCTCTGCATCACCGGTTTACCCACCGGCATCACATCAGCAGTCCATCCTATCGACACCGCGGATGGCGGATCCCCGGCGTTCTTGGCCGGAGAACAAATTTAAATAATATCTCCAATTGTCTAAAAGAAAAACAAACACCCACCTCATTACCCTGCGCCAAACAAATCGCAATTCTTGCCAGTAAGCTAGAAAAAAGTCAAAAACAACAGGACACATTCAAAGTATAAAAGCTACGGTTTTTGAGTCCCTAAGTTGTTCAGCAATTATAGCAAGTATAAAAAGCACTATAAAATAAGAAATACACAATGAAAGCACTTAACATGTACATCAAAAACACCAAACACCAATATATGTTCAGCAGCATATAACATTATAATTAGCACTGTAAATATATATAGAAGACCATATCCCCTGCACACTAGACATATATAATGAAAGCACTTAACATTTAGCTCAAAAGCATCACACAATTCCAATCATATATTCAGCTTACTGGTCAAAATATATATAGAAGACCATATCCCCTGCACAATTCCTGTTGTCCTTCAAGACTTTTTTCTAGCTTACTGGCAAGAATTGCGCCAAACAAACCGCAATTCTTGCTAGTAAGCTAGAAAAAAGTCAAAAACAACAGGACACACTTCGCGGCGTAATTTCTGTAGAACTTGATACCTTCTTCTAACGACGTAAATTTTTTTCTCTCAAAAGGCTTATAGCTCAATTCACAGTACGGCACGTATTACTCGGTTAGTCCAGGTGATATCTCGACGTGATATTCGGTCCTTTCACTACACTCGTTAGTGCCTGCGAAAAAGTGAAACACGCATAATAAACAAATTATCACACGATGCTTTGAAATATCATCATATAGTGCTTTAAAATCATAAGGTGCTTTTAGGAATTTGTCGTATATATTGGTGCTTTAACAATCATTAAACGGTGCTCTCTGTAGATTAAGGCTTGGTTAATTTTCGCATTCCAAAAAGACGTGAAAAGATCTGGTCGTGATATTGACCTGTTAGGGCTTGTGAAAAGATACTTCGGTGCTGTTTGTGTTATTGTATGGTGCTTTTCCAACAGGCCGAACACATGCTTTCGTTTTTATTTTCTTTTTTCTTCGTTCATCTATGGAGTAAGCAGACCATGGTAAGCCGTTCATCTTTTTTCTTTTTTTTTTCCCACGATGATCATGTTTTACCATATTGGTTTATAAGGTATTTTGCGAAGAAAAAAAAAGGAAACTATGAGATGAACACAAACCTGTTGATTCCATGTTCTTAGTTCCGCCGTCCTGGGGTTGAGAATGATTTTGGATATTTCGACGTGGAGATTCAGACGCAAAACGGTGATTATGGTGATAGGCTGCAAAGGAGATTTTTTCTTGTCCCCGTTTAATTAGCGTGAGATTGAATACTACCTATTAAAGAGAATATATGTTATTATGGAACGTATTAATTGCCCAAATTTTAAAAATACAAAATTAACCTTAGCATGCCTATTTTAGAGTCAAATATGTCCTTTTATTTTAACCATTGATCATATTTAATCTACGGCCTGGAATAGTCCCTAGGTTCACATATATTGACAGTGTTTTCATTTGAACCTAATCCAACAACCTGAAATATATCATAAGATATGACAAAATAAAAAATTGATAATCTTATCTAGTTAAAAATTCATTTTATATGGCTTAAAATATGTAATTTAGAGATTCCATAGAATAGAAATATAAACAGATTTAGACGGATATGAATTAAAATCATCAAACAAAATTGGTAACAAATTGGAAATGATAATAAATGGGTATCCTAATTGTTTTCATAGTTTTCGTGGTGTTGAAATAAATCAACGGGTTCATGGCTCGGTATTATTGGAGATCGATTCAGTTGAAAGTTTCAAGATGTTTCAAGATTGGAAAAATAGAAAGAAAATGAAAGTAAAGCAATTAACCTAACTAAACTAGGAATTGAAATGCAAGTGGGTAGGATGTCTCGTCGGATGCCTTAATATTTAAATGCAAGCAATTAATGAAAATAAGCAAGAAAATGCAAAGTTTCACCAAGTACAAGCATGCATGCACAAGGTACAACTATGCATAAAATCCTAAATAATGAAAATTACCTAGAATTGAAAGCATGAACAATGAAAATGGACGGGAAAGTTTAAAACTTTATGAAAAATAACAATCAACAAAAAGTAGATCTAAGATTAAACCTAAAACTATGCATGAAAATAAAAATCAAAATAAAGCATAGGAAAAACTTGAAATCAAGACGATCCAAGAGCCGATCTATGATCTAGATGTGTCACTCATCTAGATTTCATAACCAATTCATAAGTTTCATCATGAATCCAAGGTGCTAAGACAAAAAGCATGAAATGAAGAAAAATGCATGAAACATATGAAATTACGAGAAATTAAACGATCTAGGTCTCAATCTATGATCTAGTTGTGTCACTCAACTAGATTCCATGGATGATTCACAAGATCAAGTACAAATTCTACTACATAAGGCAAAAGGCATAAAACAAATGAAGAACAAAGTATGAAATTAAAAGAAAGCTTACTAGAATTAAAGAGAGAATCCAAAAGTTTGATTGAAATTGCAAGGAATTAAAAATTCAAGGGAGTACTTGAATCCTTCTTGAGCTTACAAACCCAAGGCAAAGCTTGAGATTAAATCTAGAGAGAGAAAATTATCCCAAACTCAAGCTTGGGTTGGGAGGAGGTGTTTTTACAAAATGAGAGTGATGTTCTATTTATACAAGGTAATTAGGGGTAAGTTGGTCAATTATGCCATATGAGCTTGGATTTCCATGTTTTGACCAAACTTGACCCAAAATGGTCATTTTAGACCATTTGGGTCGAGTTGGGCTCGATTGGCTTGGCAAATATGTAAAGTGGCTCGACATGGGCCGAGATGACTCGGCGCTGGGCGGGAGTGGCCGGGCGTCCTCGGCAGCTGTCGGCAGGAYCTTGCGGGTGTGGCCGGGCGTCCTCGGTAGGCCTCGGTGGGAGCTTGCGGGCGTGGCCGACAGGTGCGCGCGCAGTATCGTAAGTCTATACTCGACCATATCCAGACTATAATACTTCAAAATACCTAATTTAAACATAAAATTAATTAATTATAATTAAAATAACCATATTATGTAGAAAATCAAAAAGAAACACGAAAAACAACAAAATGAGGAAACAAACGAAAAACCTAATAAAACTCGACTCAAAAACTACTAAAATCAACCTAAAATCCTAATTAAAAACACGAGTAAAAACACAATAATAACATGCAAAACACTAATTTATTGCCATACAATCCAAAATTCGGTACCCCATTAATTCACAGAAATCACACCCATGCAATTTTAACCCGTTTTGAAAAGTCAACAATTGTGGCTATGATATTTAATTAAGAAAAAGAAAAAACAATTGAAAAATTAACAAAAAGTGGTGTTGCGCCAAAATAACCAATATTGTTCTTTTATATATATATATAGAGAGAGAGACAGAGAGAGAGAGAAATCGTACGTTTTTTTGACAACATTGTTATATTCTTTTATGGTTAATCTAATCATAACTATCCGACGCATTACGATTTTAACAACCTTGGTCGAAAGACACGTCTTAGAGGTATTTTCTTCTTTTAATTATTTAGTCCAAACTTGATGAGAGTAATTTCTTCTAATAAGTTGCTAATGTATAAAAATGGAAAAAAGATACCGATCACAAGCCGATCGGTAAGCATTAAACCTCCAACATAATATCATTATTATTAACCCCAACTTTTATTTTTCACAGGAAGCAACATCACAAAATCATTATTATCGATCACAATACACCATTATGATCATTCACATTTCACACTCATTAGGGAAAAAAAAAAAAAACTAGAGATATGATTTGGCTATATTCCCATAAGCTCCATTAGGGAAAAACCCACCAGGCACACTCTCCTTTCCGCTCGCGTACACAATTCTAAGTATCTCTTCCGGCGTACGATCATAAGCCACCGAATGATTATTGCCCGCAAGCACATTCCCTGCAATTCTCCCCTCGGCGCCTTGTTTTGGGTCAACTATTATGCCTTCATCTTTTATCCCGTCACCACCCAGAGTATCTCTAAGGGCTGAAATCTTGGCGGTAAATTCTTCTACGGTATATTGATAAGGCCTAACTTTGAAATACGCAAATTGATAGAGTAAAGCTCTGATAACTGCATCTTGACCTGACTCCACACCCAAAAGCCCCGCCACCAACTGGAAATCAAACAATGTTAAGAAACATGGATAATAAACAAATAAATCATGATTGGTAATTTTTTAGAGGTTACCTTTTTGAAAATAGGGGTTTGGAGGTTAGGAGCTGCCCCAACATATCCGGTGAGTCCGACATAAGGAATAGCATATGATGCCAGAAGATAATTGATGTCATTAGCGTAAGGATCGAAGGGAGGGTTGAGAGTTTCACCAAAAGCGTTATTAATGAGAGTAGCGAATGACTTTGCACTAATATCTAGTAGGGGCCGTGGAAATCCTTTGACCTTGTTTTTTATTTCCCTACATCAGAAAAAATATACATATTAATTAAACATGAGATGAAATGGAAATGTGATGAAACATAAATGTATTGAAATAATGATTGAAGAAGTTGAACCTCAAATGTCCGACTTCTTGATAACCAAATTCTTCAATGATGCCCTTTATGAATGGGTTTAGGTTAGCCTTTTGAGCTCCGATGGGTTGTGGTCCACCCAACGAGAGACCGGGGGCGACTTGGTCCAGGCCGTAGCCCAAAGCACCATATAAGAAAAACTCTGTTTCCAAGTACTCCAAATTCAAAGCGAGCTCTACGTAATCGGGGTCGATAAAAGGTTGTACACTTTGCGAATTGCCACCGCGGAGGTGGAAGAGGAGGAGGAGGAAGAAGGCGGTGGAGGTGGGAAAGGCCATGGGGGGTGTGCTTGAGTGGATAATGTATATTGAGCTAAATTGTGTGTTTTGATTTGAGTTATGTGGTGAGTTTGTGGGATTCTTGGACAGAGCGTATTTATAGAGATACAGGAGAGGTGAGGTGAGGTGAGTGTCCAAAAGATAAGTCCATGTTTATTTTGTTTTTAATCTTATTTTATTAGATCAGAAAATACGAATGCGCATGTATCGTCACCAATGACCAAAATTAAGTATCGTCATCATACACAGTGAAGAGTTATATGGCACCATGGCGTGATGCATGCATGAAAACATCATGAACCCTGTCTATAAATGTCACTATATCCATGCCACCTATAATAATTAATTCTGAAAATACGCATTACCAACCCATATTTGTTCTTAAGCTGCATTGTCTCCATTTTTGTTTTTATTTTTTTTGTTAAATTTACAAATAAAGTGTTAATTTATTATGAGCAAACAAATCAAAAGAATCTTCTGGTATCTTATAGTATGACCACGGAGCGAAAAATGTGCAGATTGTAAACGCTCAAGACGTAGCTTAATTAATTAAGCCTTTAATTATCTTAAATAATTGGAAATACACGTGTTAAATGGATTAGATAAAATCAAGACTTATGATCAGTTACCCTCTATCCCGTTCTATTTGTGTAAATTTGATAAAAGATTTGTCACATTTACATTTCAATAGAGAATTATAGTTATTTTTTACTTTTTCAATAAAAAAATAAATGTTACTCCTCCGTTTTAAAATAAATGTCGTTTTAGAGACTCGATTTTATTACAAATTAAGTGTCATTTTAGAATTATTTACCACTTTATTCCAGTTTTATTCTCGCTTATTTTAAAAAATATAAACAAGTTATGGTAATAGAATAACTAAAGGAAAAGAGTGGAAATAATTAAATAGGAATATTATTAATTGATTGAGAATATATTGGTCAAATATTATATTCTTTAATTTTGAACAAATTCTAAAACGACACTTATTAAGAAACGGAGGGAGTATTTTACTTTTTTACTTTCTACCTTTATTAATTTATACTTTTAGTTATTTTTAAAAAAAAAATATTATGATCATTTGATATCTATAATTATATCACCAATTATTTTTTTCAATTTTCGTGAAATGGTCAATTGTGACGAATAAAGTTGGAAGGAGGAAGCGAGTATTTTGTTTCGAGAAGTGTGAATCAATGTGTTTTACGAAAGTGCAAAGATGCTGTCATAATAGTGTTGACTACGGTTGTACCACTTTCAAATGTTGTATAATTACTGGTCCTTAAGTGCCTGCCTAGGATTAGCTACGGTTAGACTAAGAAAACTGGGCATGACTTGGCTTCTAGGGAACTAATACTAGTTGATGGACTCATTCACTGTGTTGTTTTTATATCATACTCCTGTAGAATAGATGTGTGGCGGTTCGAACCGTCAGTTTGGTTTCGGTGGAAACTTCCAATCGGAATCGAATCGTGAAATTGGACGGTTTGTGCCGGTTTGCAAACCACCGGTTCACGGTTTGGTCCCGGTTCGGTTTGGACGGTTTTCACGTTTTTTGTTGTTTTTTTTTTTCAATTTTCGCTCAGTCGATCGGTTGAGAAGAGGTCGATCGACTGCTTCGTCCAAAATTCCCAAACTCTCTGTTCTCCAGTCGATTTGGAGAGAACCAGTCGATCGACTGAAAATCCAGTCGATCGACTGACCAATCTAGTCGATCGACTGATTTTTTTTTTTTTTTTTAAACCGCCGGTTTACGATTTGGGGTATGGAGAAACCGGAACCGGCCCGCCTTAACGGCGGTTGCGGTTCCGGTTCCGGTTTGAACCGTGGTCAACGGTTTCCGCAACCGTTGACCGGCGGTTCGTCCGGTGGGCCCGAACCGGTGGGCACGTCCACTGTAGACATTTTTTGTGCTTTCCTCACACACAAAAATAAAGCTTGTTTGCCTTTTTCTTTTCTTTTTTTTTTTGTTTTTTTTTTATTTTTCAAGAAACACTAAAAGCTCTTTTTTTTTCTCTTTCTTTTTTTTTGCAATGCTAATAAATTAAGAATAAGGTAGGAAGAATAATAAATACGATATATAAAACACGAATATAAAAAACCTTCTAATTGAAAACACTAAAAGAAAAACTGCGAGCTCATGGCGAGCTGTTGTTATGAAAAACGAGTTATTGTAAACTGAGATCGTATTGCGTATATATCTAAGTAATTTTCATCATAGTTCATTAATGAATTACATGGCTATTTATAACAATACAGATAACTAGTGTTGCCCTATATCATACGGCCAGATTCGGCAC
>BMAC01000529.1:42659-53811 GCA_014905375.1 Phtheirospermum japonicum | reverse complement strand
ACATGGGGCCCGAGATGACTCGGCGCTGGGCGGGAGTGGCCAGGCGTTCCTCGGCAGCTGTCGGCAGGAACTTGCGGGGTGTGGCCGGGCGTCCTCGGTAGGCCCTCGGTGGGA
The DNA here is from genome assembly GCA_014905375.1 of Phtheirospermum japonicum. Classification (NCBI taxonomy): domain Eukaryota; kingdom Viridiplantae; phylum Streptophyta; class Magnoliopsida; order Lamiales; family Orobanchaceae; genus Phtheirospermum; species Phtheirospermum japonicum. The sequence goes on along the minus strand of BMAC01000529.1, from coordinate 53,697 downwards.
GCTTGCGGGCGTGGCCGACAGGTGCGCGCCGCAGTTATCGTAAGTCTATACTCGACCATATCCAGACTATAATACTTCAAAATACCTAATTTAAACATAAAATTAATTAATTATAATTAAAATAACCATATTATGTAGAAAATCAAAAGAAACACGAAAAACAACAAAATGAGGAAACAAACGAAAAACCTAATAAAACTCGACTCAAAAACTACTAAAATCAACCTAAAATCCTAATTAAAAACACGAGTAAAAACACAATAATAACATGCAAAACACTAATTTATTGCCATACAATCCAAAATTCGGTACCCCATTAATTCACAGAAATCACACCCATGCAATTTTAACCCGTTTTGAAAAGTCAACAATTGTTGGCTATGATATTTAATTAAGAAAAAGAAAAAACAATTGAAAAATTAACAAAAAGTGGGTGTTGCGCCAAAATAACCAATATTGTTCTTTTATATATATATTAGTAGAGAGAGAGACAGAGAGAGAGAGAAATCGTACGTTTTTTGACAACATTGTTATATTCTTTTATGGTTAATCTAATCATAACTATCCGACGCATTACGATTTAACAACCTTGGTCGAAAGACACGTCTTAGAGGTATTTTCTTCTTTTAATTATTTAGTCCAAACTTGATGAGAGTAATTTCTTCTAATAAGTTGCTAATGTATAAAAATGGAAAAAGATACCGATCACAAGCCGATCGGTAAGCATTAAACCTCCAACATAATATCATTATTATTAACCCCAACTTTTTTTTTTCACAGGAAGCAACATCACAAAATCATTATTATCGATCACAATACACCATTATGATCATTCACATTTCACACTCATTAGGGAAAAAAAAAAAAAACTAGAGATATGATTTGGCTATATTCCCATAAGCTCCATTAGGGAAAAACCCACCAGGCACACTCTCCTTTCCGCTCGCGTACACAATTCTAAGTATCTCTTCCGGCGTACGATCATAAGCCACCGAATGATTATTGCCCCGCAAGCACATTCCCTGCAATTCTCCCCCTCGCGCGCCTTGTTTTGGGTCAACTATTATGCCTTCATCTTTTATCCGTCACCACCCAGAGTATCTCTAAGGGCTGAAATCTTGGCGGTAAATTCTTCTACGGTATATTGATAAGGCCTAACTTTTGAAATACGCAAATTGATAGAGTAAAGCTCTGATAACTGCATCTTGACCTGACTCCACACCCAAAAGCCCCGCCACCAACTGGAAATCAAACAATGTTAAGAAACATGGATAATAAACAAATAAATCATGATTGGTAATTTTTTAGAGGTTACCTTTTTGAAAATAGGGGTTTGGAGGTTAGGAGCTGCCCCAACATATCCGGTGAGTCCGACATAAGGAATAGCATATGATGCCAGAAGATAATTGATGTCATTAGCGTAAGGATCGAAGGGAGGGTTGAGAGTTTCACCAAAAGCGTTTATTAATGAGAGTAGCGAATGACTTTGCACTAATATCTAGTAGGGGCCGTGGAAATCCTTTGACCTTGTTTTTTATTTCCCTACATCAGAAAAAAATATACATATTAATTAAACATGAGATGAAATGGAAATGTGATGAAACATAAATGTATTGAAATAATGATTGAAGAAGTTGAACCTCAAATGTCCGACTTCTTGATAACCAAATTCTTCAATGATGCCCTTTATGAATGGGTTTAGGTTAGCCTTTTGAGCTCCGATGGGTTGTGGTCCACCCAACGAGAGACCGGGGCGACTTGGTCCAGGCCGTAGCCCAAAGCACCATATAAGAAAAACTCTGTTTCCAAGTACTCCAAATTCAAAGCGAGCTCTACGTAATCGGGGTCGATAAAAGGTTGTACACTTTGCGAATTGCCACCGCGGAGGTGGAAGAGGAGGAGGAGGAAGAAGGCGGTGGAGGTGGGAAAGGCCATGGGGGGTGTGCTTGAGTGGATAATGTATATTGAGCTAAATTGTGTGTTTTGATTTGAGTTATGTGGTGAGTTTGTGGGATTCTTGGACAGAGCGTATTTATAGAGATACAGGAGAGGTGAGGTGAGGTGAGTGTCCAAAAGATAAGTCCATGTTTATTTTGTTTTTAATCTTATTTTATTAGATCAGAAAATACGAATGCGCATGTATCGTCACCAATGACCAAAATTAAGTATCGTCATCATACACAGTGAAGAGTTATATGGCACCATGGCGTGATGCATGCATGAAAACATCATGAACCCTGTCTATAAATGTCACTATATCCATGCCACCTATAATAATTAATTCTGAAAATACGCATTACCAACCCATATTTGTTCTTAAGCTGCATTGTCTCCATTTTTGTTTTTATTTTTTTTGTTAAATTTACAAATAAAGTGTTAATTTATTATGAGCAAACAAATCAAAAGAAATCTTCTGGTATCTTATAGTATGACCACGGAGCGAAAAATGTGCAGATTGTAAACGCTCAAGACGTAGCTTAATTAATTAAGCCTTTAATTATCTTAAATAATTGGAAATACACGTGTTAAATGGATTAGATAAAATCAAGACTTATGATCCAGTTACCCTCTATCCCGTTCTATTTGTGTAAATTTGATAAAAGATTTGTCACATTTACATTTCAATAGAGAATTATAGTTATTTTTTTACTTTTTCAATAAAAAAATAAATGTTACTCCTCCGTTTTAAAATAAATGTCGTTTTAGAGACTCGATTTTATTACAAATTAAGTGTCATTTTAGAATTATTTACCACTTTATTCCAGTTTTATTCTCGCTTATTTTAAAAAATATAAACAAGTTATGGTAATAGAATAACCTAAAGGAAAAGAGTGGAAATAATTAAATAGGAATATTATTAATTGATTGAGAATATATTGGTCAAATATTATATTCTTTAATTTTGAACAAATTCTAAAACGACACTTATTAAGAAACGGAGGGAGTATTTTACTTTTTTACTTTCTACCTTTATTAATTTATACTTTTAGTTATTTTAAAAAAAAAATATTATGATCATTTGATATCTATAATTATATCACCAATTATTTTTTTCAATTTTCGTGAAATGGTCAATTGTGACGAATAAAGTTGGAAGGAGGAAGCGAGTATTTTGTTTCGAGAAGTGTGAATCAATGTGTTTTACGAAAGTGCAAAGATGCTGTCATAATAGTGTTGACTACGGTTGTACCACTTTCAAATGTTGTATAATTTACTGGTCCTTAAGTGCCTGCCTAGGATTAGCTACGGTTAGACTAAGAAAACTGGGCATGACTTGGCTTCTAGGGAACTAATACTAGTTGATGGACTCATTCACTGTGTTGTTTTTATATCATACTCCTGTAGAATAGATGTGGTGGCGGTTCGAACCGTCAGTTTTGGTTTCGGTGGAAACTTCCAATCGGAATCGAATCGTGAAATTGGACCGGTTTGTGCCGGTTTGCAAACCACCGGTTCACGGTTTGGTCCCGGTTCGGTTTGGACGGTTTTCACGTTTTTTGTTGTTTTTTTTTTTCAATTTTCGCTCAGTCGATCGGTTGAGAAGAGGGTCGATCGACTGCTTCGTCCAAAATTCCCAAACTCTCTGTTCTCCAGTCGATTTGGAGAGAAACCAGTCGATCGACTGAAAATCCAGTCGATCGACTGACCAATCTAGTCGATCGACTGATTTTTTTTTTTTTTTTTAAACCGCCGGTTTACGATTTGGGGTATGGAGAAACCGGAACCGGCCCGCCTTAACGGCGGTTGCGGTTCCGGTTCCGGTTTGAACCGTGGTCAACGGTTTCCGCAACCGTTGACCGGCGGTTCGTCCGGTGGGCCCGAACCGGTGGGCACGTCCACTGTAGACATTTTTTGTGCTTTCCTCACACACAAAAATAAAGCTTGTTTGCCTTTTTCTTTTCTTTTTTTTTTTGTTTTTTTTTTTATTTTTCAAGAAACACTAAAAGCTCTTTTTTTTCTCTTTCTTTTTTTTGCAATGCTAATAAATTAAGAATAAGGTAGGAAGAATAATAAATACGATATATAAAACACGAATATAAAAAACCTTCTAATTGAAAACACTAAAAGAAAAACTGCGAGCTCATGGCGAGCTGTTGTTATGAAAAACGAGTTATTGTAAACTGAGATCGTATTGCGTATATATCTAAGTAATTTTCATCATAGTTCATTAATGAATTACATGGCTATTTATAACAATACAGATAACTAGTGTTGCCCTATATCATACGGCCAGATTCGGCACAGTACATATAGTAACGGTATGATATAAACTTGTGGCTCATATTGCTACAGTATAATGGACAGTTGTAGCAGACTGGATTGTACTAGTTTAGGCCTGTCGTCATCTGACGTCCTGTAGGCTCCTGATGCTGAGACCTGTCATGTCGGTACTCACTTGACTTGAATCTATCAGGTCGCAATCCATGCGGCCTGAATCTATTGGGTCGCCAGTCGAGCGACCTATAGCTATCAGGTCGCTACATCGTTTCGAGGTCCCGCGACCTACTCCCTTCAAGTCGCTGTGGCTTATACTGTTGTTTAATACGGCCCCTCAATTCGAACGAGCTCGGATAAGATTTGCAATCTATCTCGGAGCTTGGTGAAGAATTGCTCGCTTAAAGGTTTAGTCAGAATATCAGCTATCTATTCTGAAGAAGGAACATGTTGTACTGCGAACTGTTGTGAAAGAGTCTTGTCTCTAACGAAATGAAGATCAAGTTCAATGTGCTTGGTTCTTGCATGCAGGACGGGATTTGATGCCAGAGCAATCGTGCTGAGATTATCTACCCATATGTTAGGCGTGCGAGCTGATCCAATCTTCAATTCCTTGAGTAGATAGTCTATCCAAGTCATTTCTGCCACTTTGTTCGCTAAGCTCCTGTATTCTGCCTCCGTGCTCGACCTCGACACAAATCCCTGTTTCTTCGAACTCCAGGACACAAGATTATTACCAAGATAAACACATGAGCCACTAATGGACTTCCTATCATCGAGATCGGCAGCCCAATCAGAGTCAGAAAAACCAGTCAGATGAAAATTTGGTGCTCTTGTTATTCTCAAACCATGATGAATAGTGCCTGCCAAATATCTCAGAATTCGCTTCAGTGCTCGCCAGCTCGTATTTAATGGATTAGCCATGAATTGACTAACTTTGTTAACACTGAAGGATATTTCAGGTCGCGTAATAGTAACATACTGCAGACCTCCGACTAGGCTTCTGTAAAGAGTAGGATTTATGCCCGCGCTGCTCCCCTTGAATCTGGACAGGTTATTTGAAGTGATCATTGGAGTTAGGACCGGCTTACATGATAACATATTAGCTCTCTTGAGGAGCTCTCTTATATATTGCCCTTGACTCAAATGCATTTCACCAGCTGATGAGGTAAAATGGATTCCCAGAAACTGTTTAACATTACCCAGTTCCTTTAGCGATAGAACCTTCTTTAAGTTGGCAACTACCGAAGCGACCTCGTTCTCATCGCTCCCTGTGATCAGTATGTCATCTACATAGATGAGGAGATAAATTCTTAACCCATTCTTTAACCTGTAAAAAAGAAAAGCATCAGCTTTTGATCCTGTAAAACCAAGACCTTGGAGTATTCCTTGAATCTTGCCAAACCATGCTCTGGAGGCCTGTTTAAGCCCATAAATGGCTTTGGTGAGTTTGCATACAAGTTGTTTATCTTTTTGTTCAAAACCGGGAGGCTGTTTCATGTAAATCACTTCCTGCAGGTCGCCATGAAGGAATGCATTATTAACATCAAGATGCTTAACATCCCAACCACAAGAAACTGCAATGCTTAAGATTATCCTTATTGTTGTTGGTTTGACAACCGGGCTGAACGTTTCAGAAAAATCAAAACCAGCTCGCTGAGAGAAACCTTGAGCAACCAACCGCGCTTTGTGTTAGCAACTGATCCATCGGTGTTTCTCTTAGTTTTAAAAACCCACCTGCAACCAATTATGTTTCTCCCCTCAGGTGCTGGAGCTAATGTCCAAGTGCGATTGGTAATAAGTGCATTGTATTCAGCCTGCATAGCCTGTCTCCAAACTCCAATCTGAAGAGCTTGTTTAGCATTCAAAGGTTCATCATCCTCATTGATGACCTCGGCTGATAGTATCTTAGGTTTGTAAATACCAGCCTTGGACCTGGTTAGCATGGGATGGAAATTGTGGGGTGGACATGGTTGAGAGGGTGCACAACGAGCAGGAGAAAGAGGTGGCAATTGAACAACAAGAGGAAACGTAGTGTTAGAGCCTTGAGGCGAGCTGTAGTGACTTCGCGGAGGTGATTGATGGGAAAGAGGAGCGTAATCAGACGGTGCGACCTGAGATGTGGGAACATTGTTCAGAGGTGTGGATGGTGTGTGTCAGATTGAGAGGATGGAATGGGAAGGGTATGATATTGAGGTGGTGACGAGTGTGTGGGTGGTAGAGGTGAGAAACTGTAGTGTGGAGAGTTAGCGACCTGTTTGGACCTGTATGGAAATTCATGCTCGCTGAACACAACATTTCTGGAGATTATCACCTTCCCAGATGGTAACAGAATTTTGTAACCTTTATACTGAGTGTTGTAACCGAGGAATGTACAAGGAAGCGACCAGTATTGAAGTTTGTGAGAATTATAGGGTCTGATGTGCGGGTAGCAGAGACACCCAAAAACTTTAAGGAAGTTGTAATCAGGTCACTATTTAAAGAGACACTCGAGAGGAGTTTTAAAAGAGTTTGTTTTGCAGGGAACTCTGTTAATAATGTAGGCAGAAGTAGTGAAAGCATCATCCCAAAACCTGAGAGGTAGGTTCGAGTGAGCAAGGAGAGACAATCCCATCTCCACGATGTGCCTGTGCTTCCTTTCAGACACACCATTCTGTTCTGGCGTATATGGGCAAGATATCCTATGATTTATACCACTATCTTGAAAAACCTTAGAAAGAGGCTTATATTCAGTCCCCCCATCGGATTGGAAATTTTTGATCTTGCAGTTGAGTTGATTTTCAACAAGATTTTTAAAATGGACAAAGGCATTTGCAACTTCGGATTTGGATTTCAGAAGATAAATCCATGTATATCTACTCAAATGATCGATAAAGTTCACGTAGTAAAGAAAACCATTCGATGATTTGATGGGGGCAGGTCCCCAGAGGTCGGAATGGATGAGCTCAAGAGGTTGAGAACTAACAAAATGAGAATTAGAAAATGGAAGCTTGTGACTCTTTGCTAACATACAAGCGGAACATAAAGCCAAATTTTTATTAATGCTGTTATAAGAGATATTACAGCTCTTCAGAGCCTTATCTATTACATCTTGACTAGAGTGACTTAATCTAAAATGCCATAGATCGTCTACAGGCTCTTTATTCTGAGAACTTGAAACAAAAGAAGTTTGAGCAGGTCGCATGACAAAAGGTGGTGCAGATGAAGGATAAGCAGCTCGCTTGGTGGTGTGTAGGTGAAAATGATATAGTCCATCTTCAACTGTCCCTTTGAGTAGGATGGCCTTGGTGGTTTGATCCTTAATGAGACAATAAGAAGGATGGAATTCAAAAAAGACATTATTATCAAAGGCAAAATTGGAAACGCTGAGTAAATTTTTAGTGATTGAGGGAACATGAAGGAGATTTTTGAGCAAAAAGGTCTGGGAAGTGAGAGGAGTTTTGAGAAACGAGTTACCAATGTGGGCAATGTTCACTCCAGCTCCATTTCCCATTTGGAGCATGTTCCCTCCAAAATATTCCGAGGCCATATTCAGGTTTGCGAGGTCATTTGTTACGTGCGCAGTTGCTCCAGAGTCAGGGAACCAGAGAGTATCAGTATCATTGTCCGAATGCGAGCTCACGCTTTCAGCATTCCCAAAGTGTGCCATGTGTAGCGAAGGGTTTCGAACTGACTACTGGGCGGATTGAGTGTTACTGTAGGAGTTGTCATTCCTGTACCAGCACCTATCTGCTGTGTCTCCAGAAATATAGCAGAACTGGCAGACAACTCTATCTCCTCCATCCATCCTTCCTCCGCGACCTCTTCTTCCTGCTCTACTTCCTCTGAAGCTGTTTCTACCTCCTCCGCGACCTCTTGAAGATTCTCTGTTCTGTTGGTAATTGTTGTTGACTCTTGCAGCGTTGACTTGTGTAGTAGTATTGATGGATGGCTGGGACCCTTCCGTATTGACATACGAGGTATTGTTGTTGTTGGTTTCTAATCTGGCCTCGTAGCTGAGCAAAAGAGCATGCAACTCGGCTAACGTGTAGGGCTGCGACCTGGATGTCACGTTAACCATCACTGAGTCATACTCGCTTCCTAGTCCAGTTAAAATGTGCAAGATTTGATCTTTCTCAGAGATCTTGTTCCCAGCGGAGGCTAAAACATCACAGGAAGATCTCATCTTTCCCAAATACTCTTTCATAGACAGTGCATTCTTTCTTAAGGATTGCAACATAATCCTATACTGCATTATCTTGGCCTGAGACTGCGTGACAAAATTATTCTCAAGAGAAGACCATATTTCTTCAGAAGTATTGGAGCCAACGGTTAGAACAAGACCGCTCTCACTTAGAGAGGATAGAATCCACGAGGCTAAGATTTGATCTTGCCTTTCCCATGCAGAAAAGAGGGGATTCATCTGATTTTCTTCATCAGCTAAAAATTATGGTGGGGCTGCAGATCCCTTCTTGATGAACGCTTCAAGACCATAACCTTTGATGGTCGTCAAGGCTTGTTGTCTTCATATCAAATAATTATTTTCATCTAACTTGGTTGAAATGAGCTGACTTTGAGGATACACGATCTGTGGCAGAGGTGAGGAATCTTGAGTAGAGGAGGAAGAGATAATGTGTGACATTTTGCAAAGAAGAACAGAGTCAGGCCCTTAAATCTGCTCTGATACCATGAAAGAAAAACTGCGAGCTCATGGCGAGGTGTTGTTATGAAAAACGAGTTATTGTAAACTGAGATCATATTGCGTGCATATCTAAGTAATTTTCATCATAGTTCATTAATGAATTACATGGCTATTTATAGCAATACAGATAACTAGTGTTGCCCTAGATCCTACGGCCAGATTCGGCACAGTGCATATAGTAACGGTATGATATAAACTTGTGGCTCATATTGCTACAGTACAATGGACAGCTGTAGCAGACTGGATTTTACTAGTTTAGGGCTGTCGTCATCTGACGACCTGTAGGCTCCTGATGCTGAGACCTGTCATGTTTGTACTCACTTGACTTGAATCTATCAGGTCGCAATCCATGCGGCCTGAATCTGTTGGGTCGCCAGTCGTGCGACCTATAGCTATCAGGTCGCCACATCGTTCCGAAGTCCCGTGACCTACTCCCTTCAGGTCGCTGTGGCTTATACTATTGTTTAACAAACACACCTTGAGTTTTGTTAGTGGTGGTATCTTAACCTTAGGCAGTGGGTGGTGGTGGTGACCATTGGACAGCCAGTAGCGGTAGTGGGTTGTGGCGAATTTGGAACCATTTTTCTCTCTGATGTAATGAATGAGAGATGGGAGTGAAGGAATTTTATATGGTCCTTAATTAATTGTACTTTGTTTAATTATTAATTAATTATAACTAAAAAATTTAAAGTACGATCGGTTAAAAATTTTACTACGGTCTTTACTACGGTTATAAATAAACCGTTCTGGTATATTGCTAAATATATTTTACTACGGCTTTTTTGTAACCGTTGTGATATATCAGCCATTTACATCGGTTTTTCTAAAAATCGATGCAAATTCTACCGAATCGATTTTCTACAACGGTGATTAAGAGAAGAATGGTGCCCTCACGGCACCGCAGAAGTTCCCCATAATATAATTCAATGCGTGTTATTAAAAATCCAACCGTCTGATTTTTACATTTTTGTTACGAATCTGTACATAATCGAGTCTTGTTTTAGTCTTTTTATTATCTTTTTCGGGTTAAGACTAGGATGAATTGCATCATTTTTCACTTTTTGTCCCCTTACTTAACTTTCCGACTTGTTGATCGCTAATCGGTCCAAATGAGAGTAATACTTTGTTTTTCTCATACAGCTAGAGCATCCGGTGAATCCAAAGCAGAAAGATAGAGGAAGCAACGCTAAAAAGTTGCCCAAAAGACACCCACCAATCGGAGCAGTGTATGTCTCTGATCGGTCTTGACAGATAACGAGCACACCGGCCGAACGAACTGGCGCACCGATCGAAGGCAGTGGAGCAGTAGCCTTTGTCCGATCGGACAAGACCTTTGTCCGATCAGACATGTACATTACGCAAGCAGATTTTTGGAAATTTTTAGTTACGAAATGGCCAAAGCTTGTTTAAAAATGGCATAGGAGGCTAGGGTTTCGCATCCATTCAGTCCTTGAGACTCTAGAAAGGTTGGAGAAGCCACCAAACACCAAAGGGTAGAGAGATTTGACACATCTCTCATATCTCTAGCATAAATCCATACAACACCATATCAAGGTTTCGATTCGCAGTAGCGCAACGTTCGTCGCTAGGATTCTGGGTTCACGACAAGCCTCGGGATTCTACGCAACTCTCGGAGGTGCACTCGTGCGTCGTCATCACTCGTTGAAGGTAGTTCAACGATTAGTAATTTCTAAACTCGTATTCTTGATGTTTTTGAAGTAGTTTGATTTGGAATTTGATATGAATAGTTTGATAGCCTGTTAGATAATGCTTAGGAGCTGAACTAGAAATCTTCGACCCCAACGAATTTTTTGAGATAAAATTTGGAGACCGTGGTATGGTGGAGTACGAAGATCCACCGCAATTTGACCATTAATCTTTGAAATGCGTCGAGCATGCGACGTAAAATGTTGCGCTTCTTGGGAGGTAACCCAAGCGTTAGTTTTTCTTTTTCTTTAATTTTCTTTTGATTTTTATATAGTTTATTTCTATTTTTATTGTGTCAATTATCGTGGTGCGTTTATGTGTGTGTTAATGTGCAGGAAATTTGGAAATTTAGACGACACTGAAGACTTAGCGGTAATCGTTACCGCTAAGTATAAACGCTAGCATCGTCTGTTCACCCGATTTTACGAATTCATT
>BMAC01000529.1:0-12193 GCA_014905375.1 Phtheirospermum japonicum | reverse complement strand
GCATGTTTTAAAACGTAAAAATATATATATATATAATTAAAATTAAAAAAAACTGGACTGATTTTAGCACTACAGTACTGTGTAAAAAGCACAATGAACCTGGACATATAATTGCACTGTGCAATATTAGATCTACGGCCTGGATTGGTTCCTAGGTTCGCATATATTGACGTGGGATCTATTTAAAAAAATTGGAGAAAAATGGTGAACAGTGCAGACCGGTCGGTCAAGGACCTCGACCGATCGCACAGAACCTACTGGACCGCAGTCCGATCGGACCATGACACTGACCGATCGGACGACTGCGCAGTTTATAAAACTGTTGTCGGCCCATTCGCAGTTCTATCCTACACCCTTGATTTTTTTCTCCCTTGCAGAGCAAACTCACGATTTCAACCCTCACGACTTCACCACCCGGAATATTGAGAGAAACAATGCATCCGATCGGAGACACAACATATCCAATTACATCCGCTCGGAGAATTTGGGAAATTCATCACAATTCCTTCACATCACATCAAGCTTCACCAACGCTTCCAAACACGGAATTCTCAAGGTATAATGGCTAAAACTCAGGCTTATTGAATTGTTTGGGGCATTGGATTGCAGGTTTTGTGGTATTTGGAGTTGGGGTTGTGCAAATTGAGTTTGAATTGGTTGAGTTTCTGAGGCACGCACTAAGTGTTCGACGAAAGTCTTGTGAGAAGTTCGGTTGCTTCTTGTGAATCTTCAACTCCGTCATGACATCTTCTTCTTGTCAACGACGTGGAAAAACTACTGGCCGAGTCCCAAGAAACACCCGGGGAGGTTTGTCTCCCTTTGATCTCAAGGACAAACGTGAGACTACGCTCTACAAGTCCTTAATTAAGCGGGACGTCTATCACCCCCGTTTCATCAATCTCGAATTCTGGGAGGAGAAGGTCACAGTCGGTGATAAGACGGACGAAAAATTCATTAAGGGAATCGGGAGCCTCAGGCTAATGAAGTGGGCCAATGTTAATCAACCCGGATATCGCACTCTTATGCTCGAGTTCTTCACGATGTTCAAATCACTTGCCGATGGAACTTTCGAGTGTCGCTTCCGAAACCAAACGTTTCGTACTTTCATTTGTGACCTCGACGAAATTTTTGGAATTGATAGCCAAAGAGGGCCCAACGAGGGATTTGATCTAGACGACTAAGACAAAAGAAATTGGTGGGCCAAGCTTTCTGGAGCACCATCGGAGCCTGGGTGCCGCTTTAATTCGACATCCTTGCGGTCAAACGCTGTCTATCTCACTTACAAGTTCTTCATGCAAGTTTTCTTGGGGAAGGAAGACGCCACTAGGATTTCATCCACCGAGTTGAAGGCATTGTGGATTGCGTACCACCGTGGCAACGTAAACATTTATCCACTCTTAATTGCGGCAATCGAGAATGTCCAGAAAGTGCGAGAAAGAAAAACGACAAAGCTTACTTTGGGTGCCTTTATCACTGTGCTTGCACGACACCACGGCTGTGATCCTTATGATGATGACATCGTGTACCCGAGTGTGGCGATGATGGTCGAGAGTCGAACAATTAATGGTCGGAATGTAACTATCCCGACCTTCATGTTGACTTCGGAGAGGCTAATAGACAAAGAAATCGAGAACACCGACAACGACGATGCCGATGACAACGATGAGGAAGATGAGGATGAGGATGAGAATGAGGAGAATGACGATGATGGAGGAGGTGGTAATGCCAGTTCCTGGACTTATGATTATGACGATTATGGGGATGGCGTGTAATTTTCGGACGAGCAGTGGCAGTAGTAGCAGGATTTCCAAGCGCGCATGATGGTTCAAATGGGGGAATTGCACATCCATCAAGAAGAGCACGCGAGAAATGCTCGACAGGTCGCCTGGGCTGTGCGTGAGGAAGCTCGGGAGGAGGCTCGTTATTTCCGGAGCACATTGGCAACGATGAGAAACAACTGGGCGGAAACCAACCAGCATCTTGCCCGGTTGACCGGAAGCGTCGAGGCTAATCATGGATACCTCGTTCAGATTGACGAGCGCCTCTCCCATATCGAGCAACGCTACCCACCTCCACCTCCGGACGACATGGACCAGTAGGCGGGCCCATGCCCCACAATCTGTATCACCACTCTATCCACTTTTTATTCGCTTTCTGGACTATTTACTATTTATTCGGATTTATTTGATGTATAATTATTTCTTTTATGTTCGTGTTGGGATGACTATTGTTAACTCGTGGTTTACTCATTTGCATGCGTTGGTTCTGGTCACTTTTCAATTCCCCATGTTCATGTTCATGTTTTAGAAACCAGGAGTTTGCTTTATTTTCTTGATAGGGGGAGGGGACGGCACCGTCCAATCGGTGACACAGAGACGACCGATCGGACAATGTCCACTGGACTCCAGTCCAATCGAAAAATATCTATGACCGATCGGACAACTGCGCAGTCCTCGAGAGATCGTTTCGAGTCCTATGCATGCTTAGTTCAAGCCATTTTTAGTAACATAGTCACATTTTCGTAACAAAATGCTAGTCAACCAATTGATTACGTCAACTTTTGTTGAATATTTACCTATGCTTATTTGTGTTTGTACTGGCATGCCTGTCGGAATCATGTATTATGTGGCATGATGTTTAGAGTCTTTTGAGCTTGTTTAAGTGCAATTTTTCAAAACTACTTATATGTATTTAAAACAACACTTTGTCGTTACCAATTCTGCAAAACTTCAAAAACTCGATCACCTTGTTTTCAAAGTTTGAATTAAACCCTAGTGAGAAGCCTTGTGTGTTTATCATCATTTCATGTTGTGATTCGATAAGTGTTTTGAAAGGTCTCTTAATTGCATGTGTACATTGGGTTTTGAGAATGACGATAGGCACATATAAAACCCATTTCCAACCTTATTCATAAATAAAAACCACTAAAAGTCCCAAGGAGCCCCTTCGAGCCTTTATTCATCTCTTTGTTAGCCACGAGCATTATTACAGCTCTTATTTCGTTTAAATTTGTGATGAGAGTTTTATTTATGGTTAATGAGATATGACGATTGCAGGGTAGGAACTAGTGGGATTCTCTAAAAAAGGGAGAGCACAATATTATATATATATATATATATATATATATATATATATATATATATACAATAATAAGAATAATAAGGGTACTTAAGTTCAAAAGAGCATCTAGAAAAAAAAATAAGCCTCTTGGTTAAAGCAAGTATTCGGGTTCGAGGGTTGAAAAGAGCCTTAGCTATAAAAGGCTAATAATAATGGTATATGGTTGTTTGGGAAGGATGAGGAGCAAAGATTACGCTCTATGCTTAAAGGGTTGGATTGAGTGAGTTATTGATTGCGTTTGTCCGCAAGTTAACCACACATCTTTATATATGACATACCTTACCAAAGAGCCGACATTACAACCCTTAAAAGTCCTAATCCAATTCTTGATTGAATGTGCCCACTTATGCGATGTGTGAGTCTTTGATTCTCACGAGTCGTTGAATGCATGATTATGATGATCCGAGCGTATACACTTACCTGTTGGAAACACGAGCGAATGAGTGCACCATGATATATTACCCTTTTGTGAGGATGCATTCTTTCGATTTCAAGGTGAAAAGGTAATTCGAGTTAGCTTTATGGTTTCGGCGAAAGTGTTTATAATTGCAAAACTAAACTATATGCACAACATGACTCATAACTCTAACTACTTTCACTTCTCTTGATTTTGATCCTTTCGTTTGTTCGAGGACGAACAAACCAATTAAGCATGGGGTGGTTGATTCGTACATTTTTGTTACGAATCTGTACATAATCGAGTCTTGTATTAGTCTTTTTATTATCTTTTTCGGGTTAAGACTAGGATGAATTGCATCATTTTTCACTTTTTGTCCCCTTACTTAACTTTCCGACTTGTTGATCGCTAATCGGTCCAAATGAGAGTAATACTTTGTTTTTCTCATACAGCTAGAGCGTCCGGTAGATTCAAAGCACAAAGATAGAGGAAGCAATGCTCAAAAGTAGCCCAAAAGGACACCCACCAATCGGACAGTGTATGTCTCCAATCGGTCTGACTGATAACGAGCACACCGGCCGAACGAACTGGCGCACCGATTGAAGCAGTGGACAGTAGCCTTTGTCCGATCGGACAAGACCTTCGTCCGATCGAACATGTACGTGTCACGCATGCAGATTTTTGGAAATTTTCAATTACGAAACGGCCAAAGCTTGTTTAAAAATGGTAGAGGAGGCTTAGGTTCGCATCCATTCAATCCTTGAGACTCTAGAAAGGTTGAAGAAGCCACCAAACACCAAAAGGTAGAGAGATTTGACACATCTCTCATATCTCTAGCATAAATCCGTACAACGCCGTATCAAGGTTCGATTCGCAGTAGCCAACATTCGTCGCTAGGATTCTGGGTTCGGGACAAGCCTCGGGATTCTACGTAACTCTCAGAGTGCACTCGTTCGTCGTCATCACTCGTTGAAAGTAGTTCAATGATTAGTAATTTCTAAACTAGTATTCTTGATGTTTTCGAAGTAGTTTGATTTGGAATTTGATATGAACAGTTCGATAGCCTGTTAGATAATTCTTAGTTGATAGATTGTCAAGGTGTTGGCGATAGGAATTCAAATTATTGCATTTTGAATTATTGTTGTTGGATGAATAATTGCTTTTGGATTGAGAATGGAGTTGTGATTGGTTTAGTTATATTTCGTGAAGCATCTTAGTATTTAAATTGTTATAAATCTTGTTGAGCGTTTGATATGATATCGCAAGTGGCATAGTAATTGAACCATTGTTGAACCTTGGTTGTTAAAGGTGTTAGATTGTTAATTGTTATTGTCAAGACATGCAAGCTAGATATAAATTTTGGTACGATGTGTAGTATTTCGTATTTGGTTTACAATTATTGCTTTTCTCACGACTTGTCAAGAGGTTGACGCCCTCGAGACAAGAGAGTCTTTATTTTCAAAACAAATAAGGTTGCAACATTTCCAAAACCCCATTTGATCGTGTGTTTTAGATAGTATTTGTTATATTAGAATAATAAGCATCATTGATTCCGATTCCCATTCCTCGAGAGATCGACCCGAGTTAACTTACTAGTCTACAAGTGACCCAATTCTCTTGCGGGCGAACTCAAACTCCTTTTCAAAACGTAGACGCGTATCGGTTTGAACTCCACTTAGTGTTCACTCCACTTAGTGTTGACGTCATAGTGTTCACTCCACTTAGTGTTGGGTTTGCACTTATATTGTTTTATGCGGTTTCAGAGATAATAACAAAATTCATTAATTTATGAGATCAATTTAAATGAAAATGTGTTGAATTAATTATTTATAAACAACATGTTGATGACCAATAAAAAATAATATCATATTATATTGTATTGTGCATTTTTGTATAATTTAATTAAATAAATTGATCAAATTGTTTTGAGAAAAAATGACAAATTTGATATTGTTGGACTCAAAATGAGAAAAATAACGAAAAAACGTAAAAAGAAAACTCATAATAAAAATCCAAATAACATATAAGTGATTATATAAATATAATATACTAGTGTGAAAGCCCGCGAAAATCGCGGGCAAATATAAAAAATGTAAAATAGATGAAATTTATCAAAAAAATCATTAAGAATGTGAATTATAATATCAAAAAAAAAAAATTGTTTTTCACTTTATATTTTGAAATTTTTATGCCTTATTAGTTGTTTTGTTTAAAATGATATCATTTTCGTCGCAACAAAGAATTTTCAACCCTTTATGCTCTTAACTATCAATATTGTGAAATAAAGATGACTTGTGCATTGTACACGAGTTTTATAATGATACTTTGAAAGATTTGTGAACCCCGGAGTTTACATGGGTATCAAGAAAAAACATGAAAATATATTTATAAAAAAAAAAGAAAAAAAAAACCGCATGCAAAATACTTCAATATTGAAAATCTATCCAAATGAAGATGTAAAAATAAAAACAAATATGGGCTTAAAAGTATGAATTATTAATTAAATGCCTTCACATGCTCGGTTTCTAACTTCTTATTTTTATTTTCTATAGCTAGGTGAAACATTATAGAATTTGATCCCTTTTGCCCTTCCTGATTTCTTTAGTTGACAGTTTTGCCCTTTTTCTCCATTTGGGCTCTTCTCCTTGAAAAGCCTAGCAAAAATATACGAAATTAATCGGAGCCCAGTAAATAAAAGCCCAAAAATAATGGGAATAGAAGGCCAATAAAATATGGGCAATGATCAATGGGCATCCGTCAGGTATTTGACTCGAACATAATTATAAGATCCGAAGCTGTAGATGATTATTGTATTAGTAGTATAGAACTTAGTATTTTGCAATTTTTATTTTCATTGAAAACTATTTTGCAAAAAAATCCATCCCAAGAAAATAAATAAAAAAGGCCAAGATTCAGGTCTTAATTATAATATCAATTGATAAAAGAGTGTAAAATTCGTGTGAAACTTATGATATCAAAATTTTCAAATATTAACACTATTTCCTCTTCTTTTCTTTTTCTTTTCTAAATTTCTTTCACCCATCAATACAACTTATTTTTCAAAACAAATATCAAATCACTAATTTTTTTACACAAATTTTCATAAACTTTACTATTCACTTCACTCAAATATTTTTTAACTATCAATCATTATTTTACTATTATTAAAACACTATCACTATTCTCTCACGTAAACCAAAACAACTAAAAGTACAAATTTACAATTTAACCATGTCTTGCACCATTTTTTTTTTAAAACACAACACAAATTATTATTGATAATAAAAAAGGAGGGATTATAGCGACTCAGGTTCAAAAGGCTCATAATAGAGTAGAAATAGAATACAGTTTAATAAGAAATCATAATAGAGTAATAAAAAAGACAGATTAATAAGAAATCTGGTGACCGCATGTGGGGCATGACTTGTTCTTGTTTTCGAGCAACCATCCTTGAATGCAATGATAATGAAAACTATGGCCGCAATCTTCAAGCATAGCTATTTGGGCCCCGATGGTGGGCTTACGCTTACACAGAGGACACACCTCCCCTTCCTCCTTCATATCAGACAGCGCTAAATCAAGGGTAGCATCATCCACTCTGTACGTCACCAGTATTTTAGCCATTTTAGCCATGCCAAACTTCATGTTCCTTGGAGAAATATTATTAGCACCTCATGACTAACCCCAAAATTACATTAGCACGAAATTGAGGCAACAACATAATGGCAATAGAAATAACAAAGAGTGAAAGTGCATTTGCATCAAAACTTTGCCATTTATATATTGTACATTCCATTTGCCAAACAGAATTTAAAGATGTATTAAAAAAAAATAAGAAGTTCCAGATCATTCAAATTGATATCGTACCTTTCTTTATCTGTGTAATCCTAGTTAAATTTGTTAAGTATTACAATTCAGATTCTAACCGAGTCTCTTACCCCTCGATAGTAAACGGCTTTTTCTAATTAGAATTAATATTTATCCAAGCACATTACGTAGGCATTTCTATCAGAAAAACAATAACACTCTACTAAACTATCCACCTGGAATTTGAGTTTCTTGTACATATTCATGTCATCGATCCTCGAGGGACCCACATGAAGTGTTATGCGATTGATGTTTCTTATTTCACATCTCTATACAGCTGCCTTTAAGCAATGCTTCGCCATGACTCTGTCGCCTATATCTCTCTTTTACTATAGTTTTATTTTGAGAAACAAAATAAAAAAACAAACACAAATTCATCAGAAAAATAATATTTATAGCACGCAAGCTCAAATCCACAACAAAACTCGCGCAGTAAGCAGGTTATGCTAAAATCAACATCTAAATGTTATTTTAACAAACTTTTACTTTGGCCTTATTAATTGTCATTACTAACATCGTATTTTCTTCAAAAACATGCTCATCTTATTTTATCACGAATGACATCAGCTTTATTTTAGCACAAATCCAATGAATTATAAACCAACAAAGTGCTGGCCCCTCTCTGCTTTCTGAATTTAAATGCCTCAGCATTTGTCAGATATAAAATTCAATAGTATTAATATGAATATAAAGCACAATATAAAGATATTTTACAGGCTGTCAATTAGAACAGAGGTCAAATAGAAAACTAACTGCGAAGAGAAAGTGAAAGGACTTAAACCTGCAAGTTTGGTGATAGAAGTATAGAGTGAGAGGGGCCAAGAATACATGACATAACAGGAAGTTTCAGCTAATCAACCCCGGCCTTGCAAACATAAGAAGAAACAATAACAGCTAATCAAAGTAAAATTGGCGAATAATTACTGAGTTCAAATACTTACCACGGCCTTGCCAGGGATGGTACTCTGCCACACCATTAAACTCACTGTACCATCAAGAAGGGGCTCTGGTTTCACTGCAAAACCCTTTAAAACAATAAATTATCCACTCAAATGCATTTAAAAAACTCACAAAATGAAAAACGTAATACTTTTAAAAAAAGCCCGAAGAAATTCAAACAAAAAAAAGAATAAAAAAAGTAATCAGGCATGGGGATGATCTTTCGCCAGGATTTGCATTCTTCGGCGAGGCGCATCCGCTACAATACCTCCAGACATTCTCTCTCTCGGAGATATAGATTGTCATGTCAATTTTTACCATAATATTCAACATCAACGAATTATTAACAATAATATGTTGAAGAATTTAAAAAAAAATTGAAGAGAAACACAAATGTTCTATCTGAAAATATAAATTAAGGATTTATTTTCTGAAAAATTATTTATCAAATTTCAGAAATAAATAACAAATTGTTTTATGAATTTTCTAGAAAAATAGATCGAGAATTATCTCCGATCGAATTTCCAGTTCTGATTTATAAACTAATCTAGATAATTTATGAAAACGAAGAAAAAGAATTGATGGAAAAATTACAAATCGGGAATTATCTTCGATCGTTAAAAGAGTAATAAATGAACAATATCCTGATACATACTCAAGAACGTAATCACAAAACATCAAAATTAAAATGGTTGCCTTCTCCAAACAAAAACCTACTGCAAGAATCAAAGCATTAAACTTCATGTACACAAACCAAAAAAAAAAAGGTGAAATCATTAACCACCTAATCCGATTAATTTTAATAAAAATTTGGAAGAAAAACACAATAAATACCCCATAAAAACAATCTAACATTCCTTAATCATGACAAACAAATTCCTAGTATTCCTTTCTTTATCGAAGTAATTACGAAATCCAGAAACACGTAACCGATAAATAATTGATCTTGAAAATAATTACAACTTTTGTCCATGTAGCTATGGAATTACATGAAAGGGCAATGATATTTGATATTTTGTAATTTAAAAGATAATTCAGTCTTGTGTAATTAGACTAAATCGAAGGGTAATTTTTTTTAATTAAACCATTATTTTACCCAAACATATGTAGCCCTCTAAGATAAACAGATCAAATAAGGTGGTTTAAAGTCAGATAATAGATTATCACCAAACTTTTCAAAGAGGCATGCTTGTACGAAGAATCATACAACCAAATTGAAGAGAATAAATAAAGCAACACAAAGAAAACCCAAACCGAAGAGCATACATGAAGCAACAAAAAGCAAATGAAGAAAAACAAACCACTCACAGAAATTCATTATAGTCCTTCAAAGTCTCAATTTCATATCTCAAACTAAAATTTGTATTCAGTAACAAAATAATATGTTTCTCATCGTATTTGAAAAAATTTACATAAATACCACATCCAGTGCACAATTCCTTTAAGATGAACAAAACCTTGGATGCAGGAGTCACCTCAATGCAACTTTGCATCTCAAGAGGTAAACTAAATAAAAAAACAAAACCATCGAAGTGTTTACTTACGATATGTACTCCAACATGCACAATTTAGGCTAATGTGGAAGAAAAATAAGTAAACATAACTAACTCCTCATATATAAGTATAATAGAACTTTTTCTATCAAATTTAAATGAAATGTTTAATCCCAATGGAAAAAACAGTCGATGCATAGAAATCTAAGTTTCATGAATAATCAATAACTAAAAAAAAATAGAAGCAAGAAAATCAGCTTACCAACTGACCCTTAGATCGTAACTTGATGAAATACAACCCCGCCAGTTTCTTCCTCTACTCCTCCAAATCATGGGTCGTAATCTCAACTTCCTTAGCCCTCTCTCTGCCTCATTCGTATAATCACGCCTCTCGAAAAGCAATTGAAAAATCAATTAAAAATATATTAGTCAAAAACATTTCTGGTAGGAAATGAATAGTATACAAACATATCAAAAAAAAAATCAGAATCCATTCATGCTTGCTAACCTGTCCTCTTGAAAGCATTTCAGATTTCTTTAACATCTTCATGGCGTAAATATTCCCTAATATTTTTCTCTTGGCATAATCACACATGCAGTGTGAAATTTAACCAAAAGCAGATAAAGCAATGTAAAAAAGATATCATATATTTTATGACATTTATCAGGTGATGCAAATAAGTGATTATATATATTATGTGTGTGTGTGTTAACTTAGATTAAAGAGGAGACATTCACAAGTATGCCATCAACCTCACCAAAGGCTCCACGCTCAATGACTGTAAGAAGCTCAAAATCATTTACACATATCTTGTTCCTTCTCAGTCTCATAAACTCAGTCGCCTTTCATTCTAATTCTTTAATTAAATTTACCTGTTCCTCTTTGGGCACATCAGAAGAAGCCAACTTCCTTTCTACTATCCATTGCTTTCTTTTCAGAATTTCTTTCCTGTATGCTCTTCATCTGATTGATAATCTGCGGATGGAAAACTTTTAAATCAATAAAAGAGGAAAAACAATCGTCCCAAAATGCCAGATACAACCATTTCCCCCCAGAATTCAACCCATTTAATCAAGAAAAAAGGAAAAAAAAAATAGTCCTAAAAGGCCAAACATAACACAGAATCACCAGAATTCAACCCAAACAATAACCGGAAGAACGGTTCCCAGGTGGGATTTCAATTTTAAAACTATATCGATTCCAATTTAAAAATTTTAAAAGAAATAAAAGGAGAAAGGGGATCTCCGAATGCAGAGAATTTTTACAGAAAAATTTGATGGTTGGGAGAAATAAAACAATGAATTCCAAGAATTCAATGGTGATAATATGCGGCTAGAAACTTGTGAATCGATAAAACAAGTTTTGGCTCCCAAAATATCAAATAAAATAATGAATCCCCTCAAAGAATTTCTCAGATCTTAAAATCGAAAGAATTTTGATTGAACAAAATCAGGAAAAAAAATCGAATGGAATTCAACGTGTTAAAACAATATCTAAATCGTTTTGAGAGAAAAAAAGGATAGAAGAAAAAAGAAGAAGAAAAAATTAAAAAGAGGGATTCTCGTGAGAAAGTAATACCGTAAAAAATGGTGGGCTGCAGCCTTAACAAAAAAAAAAATTCTTATTTATAGGGGGTCAAAATTTTGGCCTCATCCCAAAATAGACCCCCTATTAACCACACCACGACACGTCATTTTTGGGAGATTTTGATTGGTACACCTCAGCCTTAAAACGCTCTCACGCCGACAAATCATCTTTAATAGTTAACAACATTAACAAAATGGAGGATATGTGTGTGTCTATAAAATATTACTTTTTTATTATTTTTTAATGTTAATTAGAGTATTATCCTAATTATGTTAAGAAGATTCCTAAATAATTAAAATAGGAAACTAATCCTAGGGTGGTTTTTTAATTAAAAAAGGAAACTAAATCATTCATTAATATTAATTAATGTATCTATCATAATTATGTTAATAAAATCCCTACATAACTAAAAAATAAAAATAATTTTACGTGTCATTTTTTTTTTCCTACTCATATTTTTCTCTCTCCGGACTGACAATCTAATTAAGGTATTTACTTCTCTAATTATATTAAGAACTAAGTAGAGTAATTATTAATCCTACGTGGCATTCTACTCCTATTATTTTCTCTCTCCAGACCTCTCTTTTAATATATATATATATATATATATATATAAAATTTTCTTTCAAATGCGGTCTTTCCCTTTTTTCTTTTCATTTTGGAATTAGTTGATATTTTTCGAAATCTATTGTAATTGACGTCATAGTGTTCACTCCACTTAGTGTTGGGTTTGCACTTATATTGTTTTATGCGGTTTCATAGATAATAACGAAATTCATTAATTTATGA
>BMAC01000528.1:627514-641305 GCA_014905375.1 Phtheirospermum japonicum | reverse complement strand
CTGGTAAACCCAATAGGTTGCTGAAATTAATTAATTACATTTGGGCCTTTATCTAGTTTATTTATCTGATCTTATGTTGCTATTAGGTCATTTTGATTATTAGGTCATTTGATATTAAATGGTCCCCCCTTCCTATGTATAAATAAAAAAAGCTTAGCTGCAAAAATAAACGAAATTATTTGTATAGATATTGAGACTGTATTACAAATAAACGAGAAACACAGCAAAGTAAAGAGGTCGAGGAGATCGATAATGCTCATAACAGAGAAAAGAGAGCCCACCTGCTCGATTTCAGAGAACTTGGCGAATAAGTCATCCGGTATGGACCAACCAAAAATATCGATATTCTCTTTGATCCTCGATTCCTTTGTGCTTTTAGGAAGTACACTATGGCCCATCTGCAGACCCCACCGGAGAGCAACCTGTGCACGAGTCTTACCCAGTTTTTCAGCAGTGGCGACCAAAATGGGAAGATTGAGGACAGGGTTCCTCCCTCTGAACCCTAATGTGCCCGGAGAACTCAACGGTGAATATGCCTATAAAATATAACAAGCACAGAATTGAAGGGTTTACACTACATAAACTGAATCATGAATATAAATGTCACATACAAGGCACCAGTCGGTGTCCAAAAATAATAGTGTTTTTTTTTAATTATTTTGAGACGATTTTCACAACACTGAATTAAAGGTACTGCCACCAAATCATATATTAAAAGATATATAATTTTATTTCCAAACTTCAAATACAGGTCAAGCATTTATGTTGACAAATTGGAGTCACTAACTGAGCTAAGGGGGGCCCAACCCAGGTACCGGCCCACCCGTATTCTGTCCCGTATTTAGTCCAGACGGTGTTAAATAATTTTAAAATATAGTGAATTTATATGGTTTTCTTTAAAAATTGTCTGTGTCCAAACATTGTTTAAAAAAAAAAAAGTGATCTCATGATTTTAAAAAAAATAATAAAAAAATCCCCAGGCCCACCCCCACTTTGCCCTCCTGACTCAAGTAATCAAGACACATGAACTCACAGATAGGTGAACACCCTTGGATTTACAAAATTCCCTTAGCTTGAACTGCGGCCAATATGGATGACATTCAACCTGGTTGACAGCAGGAGGAATACGGGCTATATCCAACAGATCACTTAGCTTTTTTGACGAGAAATTGCTTACACCAATTGCCCGAGCTTTGCCGGCATCGTATTGCGCCTCCATGGCTTTCCATGTGCCGGGTATATCRGTGGGAACTAGGTTTTCAGGAGAAAAGCTAAGTGACCCTTTCTTCGTTCGCAACGGCCAATTAATCTGAAATATTCAAATTCCATTTATAAATGTTGTTTGGTTCAACGCATCATTGACCTCGATCAGAGTTGAGGGAAGAAAAAGATTAAGAAGTTAATAATTATAATTCACATACGAGGTACAAATCAACATAGTCGAGTTGCAACTCTTCCAGCGTCTTGCCTAATGCCTCAGCTACGTCTTCAGGTGCTTGGTCGCTACACCTGAATAAGTCAGGATGAATGAGTTACGGGCGAATATGTGAGTGGAAATGAATGGGTAAAGGGAACAACAATATTAAAGCTTGACGTTTTCACTTATTCAAATCAAATAAGAGCTAAATGAATCTCCAAAATTTTACTTATCTAAGCATATTTACCGGAGTTTAGAGGTAATGAACAAGTCTTCTCTCTTTACAACTCCATCATCAAACAACTTCTTCAGAACTGAACCGATCTAAAAAGAAAGAACCACTAGATGAGTTTCATATATCTATGTGGTGCTACGAAATTATAAAATAGTTTACTCAAAACCGAATAGATAATGATTAAATTCARTAAAAKCAAGTAAAATTCGGGTGATAATATTTACCTCTTTCTCATTCCCATAAGCTCGGGCACAGTCAATATGGCGGTATCCACTCTGCAATGAGATTGATCACCCATAATAAGTACTTTTGCATAAATTTGGCTAAATTAAATATTTAAGTTTATTTCACACAAATAATTCTATGAAATTGAAACAGATATTTCAAACTTCGACGATTCTTCCCCTCTTTCTCTCACACCAATAAGAAATTTATGTAGCTTTTATGCATAATTTCGATGATACTGCATCTAATAATCTTCAAAATGGGTAAATTAAACACAGTGAGAACCTTTTCAATTATAACTGATGCAATCGAGCAATTAGATCACACAGCCACTTTTAGCAACCTCATTAACCTAATCAGACTGCTGTGCAATATTAGATTCTTTGAGATTAAATTAGGTAAACTTAWACARATGCGAAAGGATTTCATTTTAGATAAAAGATCTAAACTAAATAAGTAAAAATAAAAAATCAATTGGAAACAGCTAAACATATGCTATACAGGCAAAGATGTTTGCAGATACACAGAGAGAGCGAGGAGACCTTAATGGCTACTTCAACAGCTTGGCCGACGAGGCCCGGGCCCGATTGCCACGTGCCAAGCCCGACAGAAGGTATTTTCGCCCCGGTGTTTAGCTCAAAGTATCGAATCTCCTCCGGTGCCATTGTTTGTTTTTCTTTTTCTTTTTTCCTTTTTTTTTCTAGGAGAGGAAGAGAGAACGAATATGAATTCGTGAATTGTGAAAAAGAGTGAATAATTCCGTTATACAGGGAAAAAGGTTGTAGAGTGGGAAGAAGTTATAGCGACACGTGCTCTTTCTCTGTCTTAGTAATAGGCGGGAGTGATCTTGTGCCGTTGATTTCCCGCCATCTGACGGTAGAAATCGAATTATTATCTTGGGCTAGATACCATCTATTAATTTGTTTTGGTTCTTTCAAAACTATTTTCTTTTCTTAAAAATAATTTTTTTTTGTGAAATTTATATTGACTTTTCAACTATTTTGTTTTTTATTATAATTATTGACTTTTCAACTATTTTTTTTGTTGATTATTCAACTTTTCTTTTTAATTTAAATTTCACAAGTTGACTTTTGAACTGTTTCTTTTTTTATTTTATTTAATCCTCACAGCATACTATTGTTGATTTTTCAACATAGGTTTAAAAAATGCATTCGTGTGGTTTTAAAAAAATCCAAATTTTCAAGTAGCTGAATTTCGGATATTATGGCCAAATATCAAGATATGATTGATTAAATCTTTAAATTTGTGAACCAAGATTTTTTGAATTTTTTAAAGCTCACAATTCAGACTTTTGAAAAATCAATTTTGGTTTTTTGAAGTCTTATAATTTCAAATTTGTGAGCCACATAAATTGAGTATTTGCCCAAACTCACAATTTAAAATATATATATATATATATTATATATATATATATATATACACACACACACATTTATTAGGTTTTAAAATTAGCTTTCTATCATCTAATTAGTGATTAGAATGATAAAATTAATTTATATAATAGTCAAAAGTTCAGATTTTGATCAAAGATAAACCGTATTTTTTGTAAATAATAGATAAAGCAAGCATAATAAAAGAAGCTATTAAAATAAATTTAATTACATTCCCCAAATAAAGAAAAATAAAGTATGAAAATAAATTAAATTAGAGACTCTAAGAAAAAATCGGGATCCAATAAAACAAAATAAGACATCAAACATAAATAAATTACAGGGCCCAAATATAACTAATTTGGCAAAAAAATAATAAAAATATTAAAGCATATTAAATTGAACAAATATTAATCTCCTTTCATAATTAAACTCTAAGAAATCTGGTATCTTCTACGATAATTTTGTTTTAAAAAATCGGTAGTTGATTTAATCCGATTTACTTGCAGAATTAGAATCATAAACAAAGGGAATACAGTAAGTCAGATTTTTGATTTCATACAATTTGTTTACCTAATTAAAAACATTAAATTTATGAAAAATYGAGTAGATCAATTTTTTAAAAATAAAATTGATCAATAAAAAATGTACGAAAAATAGAATTCAAAACAAATAAAATACAGTACATCAGATTTTTATTCAATATTGAATAATTCTGAAATTTCAAGTTCGAATCATATTTTTTTAAAAATCAAATTTCATGCGATTTGTTTGCCTAATTAAAGATATTTAATTTATGAAAAATGCAACATATTGATTTTTRCACTCTAAAATCAACCAATAAAAAAATGTGCAAAAAATAGAATCTTAAACAAAGAAAATACAGTACATCAGAGTTTTATTCAATTTTGAATAATTCTGATATTTCAAGTCGAAATCATATTAGAAAAAATCAGATTTTATACGGTTTGTTTGCTTAATTAAAGACATTTAATTCATGGAATATATCTATTTTTTCGTTCCATAATCGGTAAATAAAAAATGGATAAAAAATTAAAATCGAATACAATATCTGTAATGAGGGGATACGAAATCATATTTGTTTGGTTTAATAGAATACAATCGAATTAATTGTTTAATATTCATGTAAAGCAATTAATTAAATTTAATAACATTTTGTTAATCACCTAATACATAGTCAACTTTTCATTTTATTTATTTTTTTTGTTATTTACATCTTAAATTAACACTAACATTATTAATATTAAATATGCCATTAATTTAATAAATACGTATGCCACATATAATGACTAATTCGCTTTATCATAATGCCATATAGTAGTTATGGTAAAATCTGATCTAAAGAATTGAGAATATAATCGAATTCATTCTWTAMCAAAAATACCATAATACATTCTTATGATCATATAGCATAAATATCATAATATAATCTTATGATCATCTATATTTTTACAAAATTAATTTAAATACATTACTATAAAAAAATATAATATTATCTTATTATGGTAATATTGTCATATATAGCCATTAGTAACAAATTGTAATAATCATATCGAACAAGATAAGGAGACAAGAATGTAATCGAATTAATCCTCTAAATTCAATTAATTTTGATTATGGTTAAAAAGTAATTATGAAATATATTAATACGACCATGCAATCAGCCTTACAATTTTTATCTTAATTAGAATTGATTGTAGATCTTAATAAAGATTCATTATTCTATTTGGTAATTTAATRTTATTATATTAGCATGCTAGTTTAACACCTGTGTACGAGATTTATAAAAACTAAATATAAAAAATATTTGTGAAAATTACAAAATTTTAAATTTAAAATAAAAAAATTAAAATAATGTGTTCGCAGCCCGTGCCCTGTTCAATCTATTAATTATTATAATTATTAATTAATATTATATTTTAATGTTTAGATTAAATTGGTTAATAATTATATTTACATACTTATAAAAATTTAAAAGATATCACATTTTCAACCCGTTTCTAATCTATATTAATTAATTATTATTAACTCATTTTATATTTTTATGTTTATATATTTTTTTAATAATTATAGTTATATACTTCAAAGACTCAAAATGTGTCATACTCTTAAGGCTTCTCCCATTGTGCCATTGTATAATAAATATTAATTAAAATTTTCAAAAGTTTTCACATTCTAAACCATGTCTAATATCTATTTTATTAATTATTATAATTAAATAATTTCATATATTAATGTTTAAAATAAATTCATTAATAATTATTATTATTACATACTTGGAAATATTCAAAAGATGTCATACTCTAAACCCGTATCGTATTGTACTGGTGTTTAATCAATGTTTATTAATTATTAGTATATAATTTAATATTTTTATGTTTACATTGAATACATTTCTAATATTCAGTTACATACTTAGATTATTGTAAATAAATCATATTTTACCTATATAAAATATTTGAAACTCCAAAAATAAAAATTATTTTAAATTCTATTATCAACAAAACTTATTTAATTATTTTTGTAACAATTTTTTTTTTGTAATACAATTATTTCATATATAGTTTATCTTTTAATTGAAATAACTAATTTAGATCTTATCTACTAATTATATATGACTTATTTATATTTTTATATTAGGAGAATCAAAGGACAATATTGAATAAAGCAAAATATAGTAAAAGAATTAAATTAGGTTAGATACAATAAAAAAATTAAGTAGATATTAGGCTCGAATGACACATGGGCAAACGAACCACCATAATTTTTTATTTGCTAAACGAAGCATACGAAGCAGACACATAGGTTAGGAGGACTTTGCATTAATATATAATGGGTGATTGGCATATTTTTTTTATCATATTGATGACCAAGAATTGCCTTTGCCATGTTTAGATTTTACTAATTACAATATCCATAAATTAATTAAAATAAGTATTTCACATTCCATAAACGGTTTTTGGTTCATTTCAAAGCTGTTTTTGAAATCAATCATGGTTGTCATTATTATCGTATTGATCAGTAACAAATTCCCGTGATTTGATATCATTAATTACAATATCCATAAATGAATTCGATTAATTACTCCACATTCCATATGCCTTCTCTTTCATGTTGTATTCTGATTACAAGATTTAATCAATTTTACAAAAATATCATATGGTATTCTACATTGTGATTTTGACTCAATTGAACAAAATCATTTACCGATGGAAATGAATAAAACTTTTACTTATTATTGCTGCGTATTCCATGTATTTATATTACTTAAGAATTTAATCTCTATATAAATAATGTATAATCACTTTTTGCTACATATATAAAAAAATATTTCCATAATGAAAAGATAATATTTTTGAAGTGGAATTGCGTCCACTTCAGAACGACAATGTCGATTTGGGAAAGAAAACTGTTAATACGGTCTACAATTAGTTTTTCAAAATTTAAGTGAATAATATCTCTTTTTTTTTAGTGTATTAATAATTCAATTTTTGAAGTTGACAAATTATTTCTCAACATTCGGGTTATTAATAATATAGTCTATAAGGTATTTTTTGGAAATTTAAAGTGAAGATTTTTTTTTTACTTTTTATTTTATATTTACTCTATGAACTTAATATATTTTTATAATAAAGATTACGTTTTTATACTTTTCTTAACAATGCCCGCGTAAACGCGGGTTATCGAATATGGAGGATGAATTATTGATATTATAAAGAAGATCAATGTCAAGTTAGTAGTAGTAGTAGTAGCAGCAGTAGCAGTAGCAGTAGCAGCAGTAGTAGGAGGAGGAGGAGCAGTAGCAGTAAACAGTAGCAGCAGCAGCAGTAGTAGTAGGAGCAGTAGCAGCAGCAGCAGTAGCAGTAGTAGTGGTGGTGGTGGTGGTGGTGGTCATAGTGGTAATAGTAGTCGTAGTGGTGGTGGTCGTAGTGGTGGTGGTGGTGGTGGTGGTGGTAGTAGTAGTAGTAGTAGTAGTCGTAGTCGTAGTCGTGGTGGTGGTGGTGGTAGCCAGCAGTAGTAGTAGCAGTAGTAGTAGTAATGGTGGTGGTGGTAGTAGTAGTAGTAGTAGTAGTAGTAGTAGTAGTAGTAGTAGTAGTAGTAGTAGTAGTAGTTTATATTTTATTTATTTTAGAATTATAGAAAATTTAAAATTAGATTATGATATTTTTAAAATTTATCGATTGTGTTTAAATTAAATCGATTATGCGTTATTGTATATATTTCAATTTTTAATTTTAATTTCCATGCGTGTAGATTAATTTACTTTGTTTATAGATTTGATTATCTAATATGATGTAAGGTATTTTATCAAATGTGTTTATTATTTATTTGTGTTTAATTTAAACCTTATATATGGTACTGCATACATTTGGTTTTGTTTTTTTAATATCAATCTCTATTATTGTAGATTAATTTAATTTAATTTTCTTATTTTATGAGTAGTAAATTTATTTCGAATTGTTTGTAGTTGTAAAATTATATTACAAGATTTTTCAGATTTTTTTTATCAAATGTTAGTATTTAATGAATTATCAATATGATTTATTTGTAATTATATAAAATTAAAATACTAAGTAAATATTTTATAAATTACATATATATTTATATATTCGATAAAGCATTCTATTTAACATTTCTCCGTATTTTTTTTAATTTTGTTGACTTTTTAAATTTAGTTGTTTCTTTAAATAATTTTTGGAATGCTTCATGTATGTTTTCTTTATTTAATGGCACAAGTACTCTTCTTATAAAAGAAGAATATATGTATGTATGTATGTATGTATGTATGTATTTTATTATTTTTTAAGTACTTTGTTCATATTAATGTATAATTTAATCTATAATATATTATTAATCGTAGAGTAAATTCAGTTTGTCTGTAATAGTAATTTGAAGTGAAAAGCTCATTAATTATATGTATGTATGTATGTATGTATGTATGTATGTATTTTATTAATTTTGAATTGAATTAAGATATTAGAATAATATCTTATCCTATTATCATATAATTTAAATGTATTATCTGGTAATTTTATTAAATCTATTGTATTTAATTAAAACCATGCATCTGGTAATGTATAGATTTGAGAAATTTATTTTAATTTCCATTCACATGGGTTAGTTTAATTTACCTTATTAATTCTTTTTATGAATGAATTGTGTGTAATAGTAAATTTAGGTTATGAGATTATTATTATTTTTTCTTTAAATTCAACGTTGGGGATGACTTCTTAAGTAATTTGCACACGCCTGAATTCTTGAATGGTATAAAGTGTCGTGGGGTGCCCAATCACGAATTCCATCTGAAGGTGGGGACTCCAATTATGTTATTAAGGAACATAGACCACTCCATGGGATTATGTAATGGGATGAGATTGGTTGTTACAAGACTTTCCATGCACGTCCTTAAATGCAAAATTTTAACTGGTGCAAAGGCAGGCGAAAAGATGTTGCTTCTCCGCATGAGTCTAACGCCTTCTGACATTAGAATACCTTTCAAAGTTTAAACGAAGGCAATTTTCGCTCATGATTTCATATGCGATGACGATAAACAAGAGTAAGGGTCAATCACTTTCGAATGTCGGCCTTTATCTGAAGAATCCCGTGTTTAGTCATGGTCAGTTATATGTTGTTATGTCGCGTGTCACCCATCGAGAGGGTTTGAAGATATTAGTTTGTGGTGATGACGATTTTGAATCGAACATGACCAATAATGTAATGTACAAAGAAGTATTCACTAACGTATAATATTAACGTTCATATATATAATGTGGATTCGATCTATAATTTATGTAGTGTGGGTTTTTTAGTTATATCTCTCCATCTCTATCTCTCTGTTTATTTATATCTTCACACAGTAGATAATAATAAAAGTAATATTAATATAATTTGCATTTTTATATTTTAACTTTCTACTCTATGCATCGCACGGGTGTAAAAAAAAAAACGGGTTTACATTAATACTTGACACGTTGATTTGTATCATGGATACTTCTTTTTTTCTCTTTAACCAAAGAAAAAGTAATTTCATTATCCATCAAACAACATCCTGAAATACAATTTTCTTTAGCCAATTTGGAAGCCTCTTATCCTCCGAAACAAACGGAATAGGAGAAGAAGAAGAAGAAGAAGAAGAAGAAGAAGAAGAAGAAGAAGAAGAAGAAGAAGCAAACCTAGCTAATTGGTGGTCTACTAAATTTGCACTCCTACATACATGAACGATTCTTGAACCTTCAATTCTTGATATAATATAAATATCTGATTAGCCCAAGTTTTTTAATAATCTTTGATATCTCTACTTTCAGTTATTGCTTTAATTGAGAGCAGGGAGTTCGAGCAAACAAGTTGAGAAATTATTCTTAGCTTAACTCTGGTTTTCAACCCTTCCTTGATTGCTTGAAGTGTTAGAAAATTAATTTTGATGTAGCTAATTGTGATGGCTAAATATTTAATTCATATAAAATTAAATGTAATAATATTATCTTACGTATTGAGTTGACAATCGTAGTATATTTATTTTCTCAAAATTTATTTTCAGTGAGTAAAAAATAAATTGTGTAAGTTGTCAATCTGAAAAGTGAAGTGTATAAAATCCAAAATGTAAGGGAAATTATACATATAAGTAAAGATGAAGTTGTATTTAGTATCATGTGATTAAACTAATGCACTAGTTGGTTATAACTGTGAGCTTGACCTTATTAGATCTTGACAATTGACTCAGAACATTGGACTCTTTGGATCATGGGTCATGGCCCTCTTTTGGGTTATATAAGATTAGTTTTGTGGGGAGTTAAAGTCACTAATTGCAACTGCTCCACCTCTTATGGTATAATGTCATGAAAGACGAGTTGAATTCTATATCACGTAAAAAAGTTTGGGATCTCGTCAAGTTTCCTAATTGTGTAAAGGCCATTGGTTCTAAGTGAGTCTTTAAACCCAATAAAGACTCAGAGGGCAATGTCGAGAGATATGAAGCAATACTTGTTGCCAAGGGATTCACTCAAAGAGAAAGATTGACTACACAAAGATTTCTTCTCCTGTATCTAAGAAAGATTCCCTTAGGGTAACTATGACATTGGTAGCCCATTTTGACTTTGAATTATATCAAATGGATATGAAGACGGTATTTCTCAATCGTGATGCAGACGAGGTTGTTTATAAAAAACAACCTGGAGGTTTTTTCTCTAGTGATGGTGAGCATTTAGTTTGCAAGCTTAATAAATCTATAGATGAACTAAAACAAGCAAATCGACAACAATATTTTAAATGTTATGAAGTTATCACTTCATTTGGTTTTGAAGAGAACATCATGGATCAATATATATACCAGAAGGTTAGTGGGAGCAAGATTTGTTTTTTAGTTCTATATGTGGATGATATATAACTTGCAACTAATGATAAGGGTTTGTGATATGAAGTGAAATAATTTCTCTCAAAGAATTTTGATATGAAAGATATGGATGGGACATATTATGTCACTGGCATTAAGATCCATGAGGATAGATCTCGAGGCATTTTGGGTTTATCTCCGGTGACCTACATCATTAAAATTCTAGAGTGATTTAGTATGGAGGGTTGTTCACCGAGTGTAGCACCCATTATGAGAGGTGCTAAGTTCAATTTGAATCAATGTCCGAAAAATGAGTTTGAACGGGAACAAATAAAAAAAAGTCCTCATGCTTCAGCTATTGGAAGCCTTATGTGTGCTCAAGCCTATAACAAATCAGATATTGCACAGCTATCGTAATGTTAGGAAGATTTCGGAGTAATCCAGGTATTGACCACTACAGAGTTGTAAAGAAGGTATTGAGATATTTGCAAGGGATAAAAGATTACATGCTCATGTATAAACGAAACTGATAATCTGGAGGTGATTGGTTACTTCGATTCACACTTAGTAGGTTGTGTTGATTCACAAAATCAATATCTGGATATGTTTTTATGCTCGCCGGTGGGTTATATCATAGGAAAGTGCAAAACAGGTTTTGATTGCTGCTTCTATCATGGAAAATGAGTTTACATCATGTTCTAAAGCTACCAGTCATGCTGTTTAGTTAAAGAGTTTCATAATTGGGCTCAAAGTTTTGAATTCTATATTTAGGCTATTAAGAATATAAAATGATAATTCAGGTGCAGTTTTTATGGCTAAAAACAATAAAGTGGTAGTCAAAGTATGCACATCGATATTAAGTACTTAAGCGTAAGAGAATGTATTAAGGAAAAGAAAGTGATCATTGAACACATTACTAAATTAATGATTGTCGTTCGTTTAACTAAAGGCATGCAACCAAACAGTTTTAATGATCATGTAGTACAAATGCTTGGTTCCGTAATATAGTTTTCAATAGTACATATGAAAATTTAGAATTACTATTGAAACAAAATTCAGTTGATATTTTCATTT
The DNA here is from genome assembly GCA_014905375.1 of Phtheirospermum japonicum. Classification (NCBI taxonomy): domain Eukaryota; kingdom Viridiplantae; phylum Streptophyta; class Magnoliopsida; order Lamiales; family Orobanchaceae; genus Phtheirospermum; species Phtheirospermum japonicum. The sequence goes on along the minus strand of BMAC01000528.1, from coordinate 629,612 downwards.
GATTTTGTGCACTTATTTATATTGGAAATTATCATTAAGTTTTGGACATATAATAAACATTTGCTTTATTCGTTAAGTTTATGTAACCATACAAAGAGTTTGAGAATAGAATACATTGTAATACATATTATATATTGCTTGATTTTAGAGGACTTATCTTTAAATTCATGTATTCTATTTTCTTATTGTGTTTGCACCAAATGGGAGAATAAAATACATGTCACTCACACATACAGAAATAGTGCAGACGTTATGTACAAATTGTAGTTTTCAAATGCGGTTTTTATATATGGGGTGAGTACAAATGTGTGTGAGTTATTTTTAATGGAAGAATAACTATAAAATACTATAAAACCATTGATTCTCTTGTTGCTCTGTTCATTCATATGAAATGCCATCTATTAGATTAGAGAAAACAAGAGAAAATCCAATGGACATGGCAAGAATCTCGATCAAGAACAAGCAATGGTCAAAGGTATATTTGATCCATTTATCATGTGCTTATATATGTTTATTTGTTGTCGAATGCATTTCTTTCACTCATATGACTTAAAGAATAAATAAATAATAAAATTCCCGGGGCCATCGCACTTTATCCTCCTAACTCTTCCAATTAGTAGAGTTATACTTCATGAAAATATAACACAAGTAATCAAGATACGTGAACTCACGGATAGGTGAACACCTTTAGAATTACAAAATGCCCTTAGCTTGGTCTGCTGCCACTGAGCTATATCTAACAGATCGCTCAGGAATTTTTTACGATAAATTGCTTACACCAATTGCCCAAGCTTTGCCGGCATCGTATTGTGCCTCCATGACTTTCCATGTGCTAGGTATATTTGTGGGAACTTTGTTTTCAAGAACAAAGCCAACTAACCATTTTTTCGTGAGAAACAGCCATGAATCTGAAACATTCAAATCCCATTTATATATCAACAACATCATTGACCTCGATCAGAGTAAATAATTTAAATTCACATACGAGGTAGAAATCAACATAGTCGATTTGCAACTCTTCCAGCGTTTTGCCTAATGCATCAGCTATACGCCTTAAGGTGCTTGGTCGCTAGACCTGAATAAGTCGATATGAATGAATTATGGACGAACATGTGAGTGGAAATTAATGGGTTAAGGAAACAACCAATCTATCTAACATGTAACATTAAAGCTAAAAAAACCTTATAAGCATCAACAATCACCTCATAGGTTCCAATACAACATCAAAAATATGATGAGTATGAAATTATCTTGTTATATAGAATAACACTAACAAAAAATTACCTACAAATATATTGTCGGTAAATATTAAAAAAGTTGTAAATAATCGGTAAATGCCTCTAGTGTTTCTATCGATAAATTGAAAAACTGTCGGTGATTAGTCGGTTTACTTTGAGGAAAAAATATTTTTATTATGTCAATTATTGTAAAATTTAGTGACAATTCTGTCGATTTGAAATGTAACGAACTTGAAAAATCTTAATTATATTCAGCAATAACATTCAAGCATTTTTTTTTTTACTTATTCAAATTTAAGAAGAGCTAAATGAATCTCAAAAACTTTTATGTATCTAAGCATACGTACCGGAGTTTAGAGGTAATGAACAAGTCTTCCCTCTTTACAAACTCCATCATCAAACAACTTCTTCTGAACCGAACCGATTTGAAAAGAAAGAACCACTAGATAAGTTTCATATATTCTACGAGGTGCTAAGAAATTACAAAATAGTTTACTCAAAACGGAATAGATAATGACTAAATCCATTAAAACCAAGTAAAATTTGGGTGATAATATTTACCTCCTTCTCATTACCATAAGCTCGGGCATAGCCAATAAAGCAATATTCACTAAGCAATGAAAAATCACTAGAAACTTTAATTCTCAAGTCCAAAATAGTAGTGATATTCCAATCACAGGCCAAAGACCCTATCATGGGTACGCTTAAGTACTATTCATTTGCACTCAAACTCTGATACACTACTGCAGAAAGGACTTTCTACGATGCCTAATCTACGGCGATTCCAGAAAAATCGTTGTTTAAATATATTTTTACGGCGGTTTTCCAGAAAACTAATGTTAAATCCATTAGTTGACGGC
>BMAC01000528.1:595537-610492 GCA_014905375.1 Phtheirospermum japonicum | reverse complement strand
TRKACATTTAAAACAAAATAGCGGMATTCAATCACTAAKAATCACACAGCAGTCTAATCTTCCCAAATGGAAAAGAAACAGAATTATTACTCAAAAAAATCTTAAGAATTTAATATGATTTACCATACCKGAGTTTGGAGGTAATAAACAAATCCTCCCTCTTCACAACTCCATCATCAAACAACTTCTTAAGAACTAAACCAATCTGAAACAAATTAGGGAACACTGTATAAGTCTCATATCTTTTTACATATTTTTTGTGATAGTGTGAGATGTCTACATAACATTAGTTCCCAAAAGATTTGGAAGATAAATGAGATGTCAATTCTATAGGCATAATCCATACCATACCATTGTCTCAATATCCACCATAAACTTTATGCTCATATTCCTAATGCATTTCAAACACTTCTACATCACACGACACTTGAGAAACACTAATTCATTGCCCTCAAAATGAATTACCTTTTCTTTCTTTTTTTTCCCCTACAAGAGATATTTTCAATTGATCTACTAAATATCAGAAAGGAAATAAGCCTGTGCATGATTAATGGTGATATAAGTATATGTACCTCCTTCTCATTGCCATAAACTCGAGCACAGTCAATATGACGGTATCCATTCTGCAATTACAATTGAAAAACAAAAGGTTCACGATTACACTTTCTTGGCATCCATGAATACAACATCAAGAGACAAACACAGTATCTAAAACGCAACATTGTCTTGTCTATCAATAAAATAAAATAAAATAAAATAATAATAATAATAATAATAATAATAATAATAATAATAATAATAATAATAATAATAATAATAATAATAATAATAATAACTACTACTACTTAAATAAAAAAAACGATTGGTAGCATTTCGAATCAATCACAAGAAAAAAAATCAAATGGAAATTAAAATGAAACTAAACACAATATACATACATTCATATACAAACACACACACAAACACCTTGATAGCTGATTCAACAGCTTGACCGACGAGGCCAGGTTCCGACTGCCACGTACCGAGTCCAACTGAAGGGATTTTGGCCCCTGTGTTCAACTCAAAGTATAAAATCTCGTTCGACATTTTAAAAGCTCTCTATAAGGAGAGAGGAACTGAATGAGGACGGCGTGGGTGAAACTATCGATAAACGAATAAAATCTGCAGGTGAAAAATGAGTAGACTGATGACTGTGAGCTCCTTATAAATATATACGGAATTTTGACCTCCAGATCTTGACCGCTACTTTCGTATTCCTGAAGAATAATCCGACGGTATAAGTGCGATTCATTAAGTGCTTACGTGTTCGCGAACGGACCTATTGACATGGACATGGACCAGGTCCAATCATTTACATTAAATAAATTATTTAATACATTATCTTATATAAAATACACATAAGTATGCATAAATTAGTGTAACAACCGTGTATTACACTAAATTTATTAAAAATAAATATAAAAAGTATTTGTAAAAATTAAAGAGTTTTAAGTTTAAAATAAAAAATTCAATATTGTATTCTCAACTCGTGTTTTCAACATGTCTAATCTATTTATTAATTTTTATAATTGTTAAATAATTTTATATTTTAATATTTAAATTAAATTCGTTAATAATATTTTATGTTGGAAAATTCAAAAGACTTCACATTCTAAACGTGTGTCTAACCTGTATTTATTAATTATTTTTATTAAACTATTTTATATTTTAATATTTAGATTAAATTCGTTAATAATTATAAAATTATATAGATGTCATACTATCAACCCGTGTCGCATGATATTTGTGTCTAATCAATATTATTGATTGTTCTTATATAAACTTATATTTTTATGTTTAAACATTAATAATATTTAGTTACAACTTATATTATTTCAAATAACTCGTAACGCATGTATACAAATTTTTCTATAGAATCAGATAGGGCTCCATTACAGAGCCCTATATAACACATGGCATATGGCATTCACCCCACCGTGCATTTATAAAAAACGAAAAGAAAAATAAAAAAAAATAATTAAGGGTTCAGATGAATGTTATGTCATTTATAGGGCTCCATAATAGAGCCCTATCTGGTTCTATAGAAAAAAACCGCATATATATATGGGGCATTGACCATACACTCGGTGAGGGAAATAAAATATCCCAAATAGTATAGTTAATATATTTTAATTACGTGATAGACTATAATATCCCTGCATTTCAATCTCTCTCTTTTCCTACACGCGCCCTGAAATCGCTCTCCCATATCAAACTTCTTTTATTCCGTTTAAAAAAATCTGTAAAGATCAATTCCATACTAACACGATAGCAAATATATATTCCAAAAATTAAAATCAAGAACAATTCGACCCCCAATTTTTTAGGGATTTTCTCCAATTTATGATATTGAGTACCATTTCGTCTGATTTTGTTTACCGATGTTCACTGTATAAGGGTTTAGGTATTAAACGATACATGCAGTACTAAATTGACTCTTGAAATCGCAAATACCTTCTGCTCGAATTGGCGGACGTCCAAATTCTAGGGTGATTTAATGGCGAAATTGAAGAATAAACAAAAAAATCGTTAAGCATGAAATGACTTTTTTCGTTTCCTGTAGTATTTAATTTTTATAATTCGTACTGCAATCTTTTTGGCCTGAATTTAAGGCCGAAGTCTGCGTCGGCTGGCGAATCGTCCCAGGCGAAGAAGGCCAGAAAATTGAAGCCACAAAATCAGTAAGTATGAAAATATTTTATGGCTTGAATTTAAGGCCGGAGTCTGCGTCGGCTGGCGAATCGCCTCAGGCGAAGAAGGCCAGAAAATTGAAGCCACAAAATCAGTAAGTATGAAAATATTTTATTTTTTGTGTTGTAGTATTGAATTCTTGGAATGCCTACTGCGTTTGAACTTTTTTGGTTCTTAATTGTAGGCCAGTTTCGGGTGTAGAGTTGGCGAGTAAGTCTTAAAAAAAATCAACAACAAAATCAGTAAGTATGAAATTATTTATTTTGTTTACCGTGTTATGGAATTATTGGAATACTGCAGTCATAATGCTGTTGAATCCATACTGTGTTGGAATCCATAAATTATGTTGGTGCCGTCTGTTGGAATTCATACTGTGTTGGAATTTTTTGTTGCTGTTTTACAGGCGAGAGTCGGGTGGAGAAGTCGGATGGAGAACTGACAAGAAAAGCCCAGTAAGAGTCTGAGATTTTTTTTGTGTGTTTTGTTCTTTTTGTATCATATATCTTGAGATTGGATTCTGCGTTTTGCAAATTCCATACTATTTTATAGGAGTAGTATGGAATAATTACAAACTTTGTTGTGTATTTTAAAGAAGTATACAATGCAATGTTTCTAAATATTTTATAGGAGTAGTATGGAATATTTTAGAAAATGCTTCTTCACAAAAGCCGAATCTAGTATGAAATAATTGAGATTGTGTCCGGTATGGAATATTTCTGATTTTTTTTTTAATTTTATCTGAAAGTGAAGTATTTCGTATACACGTAGGCTTACTTGTAAACATGTAATTGAAGTTTAACAGCGCGAATTTTAAAATTTTATAAGAAATGTATTTGAGTAATTCCATTATGAAGTATTTTATATGTCAGTAATTCCCTAATTGGGATTTCATACTGCATTTTGAAAATTCCATACTATTTTATTAATATTTTTGTATTCCACACTTCACACGTTTGTTCATTTTTTTCTAAAGGTATTTTGTAAATAGAGTGGGAGTTTGTATTTTCCCAAGTACAATATGGAATATATGTGACTGTATTATTTTTATTGAAAATCTAGTGCGTAATTAACTTGTTTTTATTTGTCGTAGCACAATACAGTGTGTGAGTTGTTTTTTTTTAAAGAAGTATACAACCCAATATTTCTGAATATTCTATAGGAGTAGTATGGAGTAGTACGAAATAATTGACATTGTGTCCAGTATGGAATATTTTTGAAGTTTGTTTAATTTTATTTGAAAGTGCAGTATTTCGTATACACGTAGGCTTACGTGTAGATAGGTAAATAAAATTTAAGAAATTTTTGGTGCTTACATTCTATTAGAACGAGATTGTGTAGATTGCTTTTCGCTCTATATTTGGTTTTGATGTGTAAGTAGTCTGAAATAGGTAGTAATTATCATTTTTTTTAGCGCGAAGTTTAAAATTTTATAAGAAATGCGTTTGAGTAAATCCATTATGAAGTATCTTATATGTCAGTAATTCCCTACTTGGGATCTTATAATGCATTTTGCAATTCCATACTATTTTGAAAAATAGTACACTGCAGCATGCTAATTCCCTACTTGGGATCTTATAATGCATTTTGCAAATTCCATACTATTTTGAAAAATAGTACACTGCAGCATGCTGTTGAATATTATGTAGGGGTAGTATAAAATATTATGGAAATATTTCTTAATCACACGATGCAGTATTGAATATTTTGTAAATGTTTCTTGACCAAAGCACGATGCAGTATGGAATATTTGTGATAGTGTATTATGCATTTTAAAAAAGTGCAGTACTTGATTATTGCTATCGTATATTTTATGTTTAAATATTAAGCATTATTTGAATGTTTTTTGGCAATTCAGGTCCACAATGGCGATTATCGTCACTGCTTTCAGTAATTACAGGGATAAATTTGGCGAAGAACATTTAAATGTTATGAAGAAGACGTCGTTTTACCTTCTGTTCAAGTGCTTATACTCGTATAGTGTCAAGTCGGACGACTGTCTAAGGGTCGATTCCAACACGGCAGACCTCATGGGCACATTTAACACTGACGTTCGAAAGTTTTTGTTGTGGGAAGGCAATAGGGTTGACAAAGCGTGATGTGCAGCTGATTTTCGGTATTGTGGACAGTGATGAAAGAATCAGTTTGTTCAAGGGAAAAAAAAGAGTGGAGTTTTCGTCAAGAGCGCAAGAAGGTAAGGTTGGACTTTATTGTTAATTTTTCTTTTAATATGCTGCCGTTGACCTTGAAAGACAAAAGCCTGCGCTTGAGCTGCCTATACTTTCATCTGTAAACTCTTAATACTACAACCAAAAAAGACTTACAGATTATTCATTGGCATCTTTTTTAAAGCTTCCTTTTGTATTTGGTAAGTAAATACAAACCCCAAACACTTTAAGAGCTTATTTGTAATTTTTAAAATAATTGAAGTTATTAGTAATTAAGCTAGATAGCAGGGTAAATTTTGTAATTATCTCTATGTATTGTAGTGTCTCGTCCTCTCGGTGTGCCCATTATCTTTTATGCTATCGCAATCTAGTCTGTAAAATCTTGATATTGTTTTGTTGCTACTTCAAAGAATAATTTAGATAAATTTAGTGAAAAATCAACTCTAGTTTCAGGCTCAAATAGTTTATGACGTCTATCACATTTCACATTTGCTAAGGCCAATTAATTAATCAAAGCAACTTGCTTTTTAGGCTGATTAATTAATTACACCTTGCAATAATTAGTTTCAGTGATGCATGAAAATACTAGTCCCTAGATTCTATTATTATTATTTTGTAAGGTAAAGGTTAGCCCCCTTTTTTTTAGTCCTCGGGAAGATTTTAATGGACGGGATTTTCTGAAATTGCATTAAATATGTTTTACTTGATTTTCAGCCTACCATGATCTTAATGAAGATTTTAATTATTTGAAGATCTGTGAGAGCGAAACAGGCAGCCCTGGATTGCCTAAAACAGGTTGTCCATAATAATCTCCCAATGATGTCAAAACCTAAAGTCATTCTGTTGTTTGATACCCCTTCTACAGTAAAAGACATTGCAGCAAGTTTAGAGGAACTTGCAGAGGTAGTTTCAATCTTTTCTCTTACTTTTGTTGTTCATTATTGGATGTGGACCATAATTCGAGTAGGAATAACGGACAACTGGGATGAGGTAATATAATTTCTAACTTTAACTAATTTATTTATAATTTATGTTTGTTATTGTATTACAATATATGTTACAGGTATTTAATGATACCGAATGACTTCATCCAAGTTACATTGAAGAAATTCGGAAACAATGGGCAAGATGTTTTTTTGAAATGAAGAATGGATTATTGGATGATTAGAATCGCGTGTTATTTTAGCATTGAATTTTAGAAGTTTATTAATTAGGTTAGTTTTTGTCGTTTGGATTTGAGATGTCACTTGGATGTGGTTAAAATTAGTACTTTGTGTAGACCATACGTATTTCATTTTTCGAATTATATAACTTGTTTTGATAAATTTTACTTTGTACAGTTTGATTTGAGTATGAAACTAATTAGGTTGGATTATTATTGGATTATGTTCTTACTTTTGTTTTCGGGTGAATTTTTTGGTGTTGTATGCTTATATTTTGATTTTGTTATGTGAAATAAATCGGTTACAAGTTTCCAGGTGTAAATCGCCTAAAATAGAAGGAAAAAAAACAGTAATTTTACATCGGTTAAAACCACCGATGTTTACATCGTGTTTTCATGTTTTTACACCAGTTTTCATAGAAACCGATTTAGTAAACTCCGGTCTTACATCGGTATTTAATGTTTTACCTCGGATTTTAGTGAAACTGATGTAGTGTAGTCCAGTCTTACATCGGGTAATCCATGATTTTACATCGGTTTTTAGTGAACTGATGTAGTGTACCCCAGTCTTACATCGGGCAATTCATGGTTTTACATCAGTTGTTATGGAAATCGATGTAGTAAAATCCGGTTTTACATCGGTTTTACAACTGTTGTAGTCTTGTGAACTTTTACAACGTTGGCATTTACATCGGTTAAATAACCGATGTTAAATGGCTTAAAGTAACTGATGTAAAATCCATTTTCTATAGTAGTGTATTTATATATGATTAGGTTAAATGAGAACCATGTCCCTATATGTGAACCTAGGGTTATGGTTCTTAGATCTAATTATATGAATGAATCAGATTTTTTATATATTTCCTTATTTAATCAAAAGCATTAGAATTGTATAAGAAAAGCACTACTGGTGTACATAACTGAAATATTAATAAAGCACTTTGATTGTATAATAAAAGTACTGGTGGTATATAATAAAAGCACTAGTTCGTAGGTTCGCATATAAGGACATGGTTCTCATTTGAACCCAACCCTATATATATATATATAATATATATATATATATATATATATATATAGTGATTGATTGGTGTTGTAATCGGTTGGTGTATACGTCGGTGATGACGTGGTGTACAGCACCGCCCCAGAGGTTTTGTCCCTCAAACAAAGGGTTTTAATTTTTTTAATGTGATGGTGGTTTTAAAAAGTTTTATAATGTGCGTAGTGGGGGTTTTGAAATGCTGCGTGGTAATCGACACGTGAATATTGTGTTTAATATATGTATTATGATTTATGAATAATATATACATGTTGTGATTGGTTGGTGTATACGTCAGTGACGACGTGGTTTACAGCGTCGACTAGGAGGTCTCGTCCCTCCAATAACGAATTTCAAAATTATACTAATGGATCGATTATATTCTTTCTTTCTACTCGAACAATTTACCGTAGACTTATTTGGAATTTAGTCTCATACAAAGAGTTGATACTAATTCTGAATTGTCAACTTATTTGAACATTTTGAGAATATGATTGTAATGTGATTATCTTAGTACGTATGTATTATGTGGACTTTTAAATTCCAATTTCTATCTCTCATTTGTTCTCGTGTGTACTACAATATATGTATACTTAGAGAACTAAGGGGCGGTACTGCCGAAATTTTCAGGTTCTTGAAATACATATTAAAATAATTTTACTATTAAAGATTACATTAAGGGGAGGTGCTGCCGAGATTTTCAGGTTCTCAAAATACATATTAAGATAATTTTATTATTAAAGGTTACATTCGTGAATGGGATATGACTCTTACCAAATATTCGGATGTTTTCTATAGGCACTCTCATACCGCTCACTTATTTATAATTTAATCATTTATATTAATTAATTATAATTAGAGTTCTACAAACGGAGGTGGACGGTTACTTGTCCACCACATTTATGGAAGGGGAGAGGGTTTCAATTTGAACTCACACATCATGCAATGAAAGATGGTAAAAAATTGAAGTGTCTTTGTAGTCATACTAAATGTAGGAACCGCAGTTACCACGATATAAAGGAGATCAAGTTTCTGTAGGAAAAAAAGTTCACAAAATAAAATAAATTAATAATCGAATAGGGATATCTTCTCATACAAATCGTCAATCATTCTTACAACATAAAAATTGAAATTGAAACGCATATATAAACCTGAATCACGTGTTCAACACATTTTTGTTAAAACAGATTCGTCCCCTATTCTAAACGTCAGTTTTTCAAGATAAGACGGGTAAACTGGATTACATTTTATCTCCGACGAATTGATAATCATGCTTGAATTTTATCACAAAAATGCAAGAGAACAAGAGAATTATTTATCGATTAATACGCATTGTTATTCTTATGCAAAGTGTGTGGAATTGTAAGGTTGTATTGTGATTGTTGCTTTCGGCTCCTTATATAGCCAAGTATATGACCTCTCAAGCTCGCCCATTATGACCATGATGTGGGAGTTACACATTGAATTTGAGTGTTACACTCCACCACCACCTCCATTAGACTAGGAGTTACAAGTCTGGATTTCTTATAAAATTATTCAAATACCATTTGGATAAAAAGGTTCAAGAAAATAATAATTTGCTTCATTATTTTCCAACAGTTTCGACTCTTTAAAAATGGATTTGACCAAATTACTATATGTGGACATTCATGGTGAAACAAATCTTGCTGACGGATACAGGGTTTGTCGATGCCACCTACCCATTGACAATTGCCGCCTGTAGCATGTCAGCATTTGCCGACGGTGGAGCCCGTCAGCATTTTTCGACATCCATTCCCGGTCGGTTATCTATCAGCACATGCTGATGGTGGTCGATCGTCGTCCAGGGGCTTCCCAACTAGTCTTAACTGTCGGCGTTGGTAAAATACCGACGGTAAGTGTTGCCCGTTGATATTTAGTTACCGATATCAAAAATGTCGATAGGTAAGATCTCGATGAATATGATTCTGTCGACGGGCACATGACATTATATATTTATAATCATAAATTTTCTTCTTTTTTTTTTTGTGTGTGTATGTGTTGTAGCGATGGATCTTTATATATTTATAATCATAAATTCATATAGGTAAAATGAATAAAAGAAAGAACTATATGTAGTATAACATTCACTACTGATACAATAAATACTTTTTTCTCCTTGTCAGCAACTGCTACAAAAGCACGAGACATGACAAAATAGGAAAAGTTGGAAGGAAAGAAAAATAAAAATAAAAACAGGAAACATAACAAAAAAAAATAATAAAGAAAGAAAAATGAAAATATCCCTTATTTGTGGTAAGTCTGCTATATAACTAAATGCAATTCTTGCTTGCCTTCAATATCTTTAGATCGCCCCCTCTGGAAAGATTCATAAAGAGAAGAAAAAAATAAAATTACATTGACTTACATGAACAAACACATATATTTAAAATTTCAATCATATATGGATAGCTTACAAAAATCTCTAGGTGTTTGGCATTTCAAACACTCCATCCTGCTCGCATAATTGTGCATGCCGCATCCGTACCTACCATACATAATGAAGAAATATAGGGGTTACATCATCACAAACAAAATTATATACATAATTTGCAAGAGAATCAAAATAAAATTAAGATGAACAACCTGTTGCAAATCCAGTCACCATTTTTCCAGCCCGGAATAGCATCGCATGCATATCCCGAATTAGACGCCATGATCCCAGCAGCACCATAGCCGTAGTAATCTTTGGATGCACAACATTTGTAGCAGCTATTTCGGCTGGCATAGTTATGGGCCCCACAATTTTGGGCACCACAGTACCAGTCTCCCGCCAGTACTGCTTGGCTAGTACTGTTTTGATGATATGATGACATCATCATATCGGCCGACCCGTTATAAGCGTACTTGGGACAGGTGCATCGTTGGCACAAGTCGCGTTTTTGGAAATTCATGTGCTGGCACGCACCGCACATCCAATCTCCCTGCCTGCAGCTCATTTTAGTAATTGTATTTGAGTTTGGGTGATATATAATATTTGTATATATTGGAAATTAATTGGAGAATGCGGTGATATGGTTTATATATACTACCAACATATATATCGCGTTGAGTGAATTGGCAATTAGTTGCATGCATGTAAGATGATGTTTTTTTACGAAAATAAGTCAATAATTCAACTTTTTCCATGATTCCACATGCATTATTGTTGAAAAGAGTAATAATATATTATATTCTTTATTCTTTGCCCATTTCGGGTGAGGCGTTATGAGGGGAAGATGTTATTTGGGAGATGGTGTGGTTGGTTCAGGTTAACTCAAACAAAAATACATCAATTACCCGGATTTTTTTTAAAAAGAAAATTACTGGGAATAAATTCCTTATAATAATAATAATGCACATCATGATATCCATTGGCAAGTTCCATCCTTGTTTCATACCATATGGTAATTAGATTCCTTTTCTATGCAATAATTAAGTATCCATGCATGTGATAGAACATTTTATCCGGCTATGGAACACCATCTTTCGCGTGCAGAACTGCAATAATTCACGTTTTGGATTCCTTGGAGCCAGTTCCATGCATTTTCATATGTACTTGGGGCACACCGGCCTAGTTAAAAGATAACATGAAAAGCTATATATGGTTAGTCAACCATCTCTGAACTGCATGAAATTGAGCAACCCAAAACTCAATTCAATATATATATCAATTCAATATATATATATATATATATATATATATACTAGTTTAACACCCGTGTATTACACGGGATTTATAAAAAACTAAATATAAAAAATATGTGTAGAAATTATAAAATTTTAAATTTAAAATAAAAAAATTGAAAGGATGTGTATCCCAACCCGTACCGTGTTCACCTTATTAATTATTATAATATTATATTTTAATGTTCAGATTAAATTTATTAATAATATATTTGCATACTTATAAAAATTCAAAAGATAACACATTTTCAACCCGTCTCTAATCTATATTAATTAATTATTATTAACTCATATTATATTATTATGTTTAAATTAATTWTMTTAGTAATTATAYTTAKGTACTTTGAAAAARTCAAAAGGTGTCATACTCTCAAGCCTCTCYRGATGTGTCATTGTCTAATAAATATTAATTAATTATTATTATATAATTTTATTTTCTTATACTTAGATTGAGTTCATTACTAATATTTAGCTACATACTCCAATTACTGCAAATATATCATAATTTACCTATACGGAATATTTAAAATTTCAAAATTAAATTATTTCAACTTTTATTATAAATACAATGTATTAATTATTTTCATATATAAGTTTTTGTAATTAAAATTATTTAATATATAATTTTTCTTTTAATTAAAATAACTAATCTAGACTTTTTTTCTACTAATTACATATGAATTATTTATATTTTTATATTAGGAGTATAAAAGAAAATTATTGAATTAGACAAAATATAATAAAAGAAAACTATTAAATTAGAATAAATATAATAAAAAAATATTAAATTAGGCAAGATATAGTAAAAAGAAAATATTAAATTAGGTATATATTAGGCTCGGGTGACACATAAGCAAACGAAGCACCAAGATTTTTTATTATCCAAACAAAACATACGAAACAGACACATTGATTAAGATGATTTTGTATCAATATATACTTATTTAACACCCGTGTATTACACGGAACTTATGAAAAGATAAATATATAAAATATTAGTGATAATTACTGAACTTTAAATTTAAAATAAAAAAATTAAAATAATTATTCCCAACCGTACCTTGTACATGTCTAATCTATTTATTAATTATTATAAATATTAAATAATTTTTTATTTGATGTTTAAATTAAATTCATTAAATCTTAGTTATATACTTACAAAAATTCAAAAGGCGTCACATTCTAAACCCGTGTCTAATATCTATTTTATTAATTATTATTATTTTTTTTTTATATATTATTGTTTACAATAAATTCGTTAATAATTATTATTTACATACTTTGAGATATTCAAAAGATATCGCACTATCAACCCGTGTCATGTCTAGTCAATGTTTATAAATTATTAGTATATTAATATTTTTATATTTAAATTGGATACATTATTAATATTTAGTTAGGCGCCACCAATCCGCCTACGATTTTCAAAAATCGGCCAAAGAAATCGCCGGGCGCCCCAGGAGCTGCCTAGGCGGCCTCGACGCCCAAGTCGGCGCCTAGGCGCCAGGCCAGTTATTTTTTTTTATGGCGTGAAACGACGTCGTTTTTTGGCCTATTTTTTATTATTTTAACTTTGTAATATATGTTATGGTGTTTTTATTTGACTAATGAATTTATGAATCTATATTGTTTTGAACTTTGAATCGAACAATAACTTTAAACTTGTGAATTGTAACTTGTGATTATTACTTTTAGTTTTGAATTGTCATAAACTTTATTATGTAGCAGGTAGTATGTTGAACTATTAAATAATTGGATTTAATGTTGTAAATCAGGGTATTTATTCTCAAATTCTAGGCCCCGCCTAGGCGTTCTAGGCGTTAGGCGCTGGTCTGCCGCCTAACGATTTTTAGAATACTGGTTATATACTTAGATTATTGTATATAACTTATATTTTACTTATATAGAATATTAAAAACTTGAAAAATAAAATTATTTTAAATTATATTATCAAATAAACTTATTTAATTATTTTTCATAATAATTTTTTTTTAATTAAAATTATTTCATATGTAGTTTTTCTTTTAATTAAAATAACTAATTTAGATCTTATCTACTAATTATATATGATTTATTTCTATTTTTATATTAGGAGAATCAAAGAAAAGTACTGTATAAGAAAAAATATAATTAAAAAAATTAAATTAGGTAAGATGCAATAAAAAAAAGTATTAAATTAGGTAAATATTAGGCTCGGATGACACATAAGTAAACGAAGCACCAGAATTTTTTATTTGTTAAACGAAGCATACGAAGCAGACACATAGGTTAGGAGGATTTTTGATTAATATATAGGGGTGATATATATATATACACACACACTTTTAGGTCTGTGTTGATTAAGTTTCATTGGAATTTTTAATCCTGCTACTCAGAATGTTGGTTATTCAAATTCTTTTATAAATAGTAAAAATTCATTTTTGCTGTAGAATTCAAAATCTTTTACATTTTATTGTAGATGTCAAAATTATGTCTATAAAATGGATGATGATGTATGCCAAACTATTCATAACTCAAAAGTGGATTATGGTGTATTATGGATAAAATATAGAATTCGTATGGTCCACTGAGTACAGGAGTGGTAAGTTTAGTTCACAAAATACTTGCCGCACTTTTATTCCAATTTTAACCCGAGATTGGAATTCTTGCCAAAAAATCGCATGTGATACGCGTGTGACTTCAAATTTCGGTCTAAATATGCGACAAAATTTTAATTGGTGGACTAGATTTGCAACTCCTTGAATTTTGACCGACTGTATTTTGGTCAAAATCAGATTAAATGTGTTAATTGGTGGACTAAATTTACTACCCCTGAGTTGATTATTTTTGTCAAGTTCAAAAGGTTAATGAACGAATTCAATATTTTAGCCATTGTATTATTATATTTTATTTATTAGTATTTAATTATTTAAATGTTATGATATTAGGATAGTGATGGATGTGGATTATGATAGTATAAAGTAAAAAATAGATATATTAATATGGTAGTTAAATATTAAAAATATGAGTTATAAATCAAACTAGAAGATTGAAATATGGAATTCACGATACAAATTTCTAAGTCTTAGACAAAACAAAAAGCATCTAGCTTCCGGCAAATATCCAAGTAAATAATAATAATAATAATAATAATAATAATAATAATAATAATAATAATAATAATAAACATTCTATCATACACAAGAGGAAAGTTGCTCTTGTTTGAAAATAAATTGGTTGTAATTAGTCTATCCGCGTATCACATCTCAAAATATGTTCTCAGAGGTTTGCTAGGTTTAAGGCTTGATCAAAATGTTCGGTCAACACTATAAAAAATTAGCGAATGCTGGTAGAATTTGCCGACGGTCAAGTACCCATCATCCTATATTGTCGAATTGTTGACGGGTCGACAATGCTCGCGGATTGTTGACGGACATAGGCCGCCAGCGACTCGTTAACAGCCCGTCAGCATTGTCTAATGCCCATTTTGTGGCTACAGGTTTACTAACGGATAGTTGATGGCCATGGATAGTGACGGTCATCACCCGTTAACAATATAAATATATATATATATATATATATATATATATATATATATATATATAGGGGTGGGTTCTTGTGGGAACCAGTCTCTAGGTGGAACCAAGAACCGATCCCAGCCAAACATTCATATGATCTCTGCGGCCATCAATAAGTTTATAATACAATGGCATTAATGTAAAAAGATTGTGATATATTTTCAACGTGAAGTAGTGAAGGGCATTCTGGACAAAAACACACATTCCAAGATTAGAATGTCCAAAATTATAGCAATTTATTTACAACTATCTTCGATAATTCACGGGACTCTCCATATCCCCATCCAAAGCAAAAATCGAAAACCAGCAAAGCATCCCAACAACATAATCATCTTCGATAATTCATGATTCTCCAAATCCTTCCTCTGAAGCGAGAATTTCAAAATTTACCATAAAAACCCTTAAATTTTCTGTAGTTCGGGAAATTCTCAACCACCAACAAAGACACAATCGATTTGCAGCTGTGGTGATGGAAACGCCGCGATGGTGAATGACTGGGTCGTGCTAAAACTCCAATAGGTAAATGTAAGTTCGTTTATCGTTCTTTTTGCAGTGTCGCTTTGTCACTTTATGGTTTGTTGTAGGGTTTTTTTGTTGAATATTTATGAAACTTTCTTA
>BMAC01000528.1:566770-585841 GCA_014905375.1 Phtheirospermum japonicum | reverse complement strand
AACTCCATTTCTTTTGGTAATTTGACTAAATTCAGGGGTATTTTTGGTATTTATTCATTCCCCCCTAAAAATCTAACAATTGTTGATATGTACCAAATCAGAAAAACAGCTTTTATCTCAGTTTCAGTTTGGAGGCCAGAAATTTAATGCGCATTCCCATTGCTTTGGGATTCCAAAGCAACACTTTGAATCAGTTCTGAAAATACTAGTATCACAAACACACCTTTTGTTAAAACTCACAATAACCTTGTTTTATACCAATGTCAACTTAATGAACAATTAAATTACAGTAACTAATTCAATCAAGAAGGTAGCATAGTCCAGCAACAAGTTTGTCGGAAAGCGGAAAGATGGGTTGTCTGAAACTTTTCCAGAAATTGCCCCGAGTGCCCCTGAGGTGTCATGGTCAGGCTTAGGGGTGTGTAGGGGTATATATGGAAATTCGCCTAGTTGAATTATGTTATGCAAAAAGTGCACCATAATTCTCCTTTTTTGTTCTCTTTGTCGGACTGGGCCAAACAGTGATTTAAATTTTCTTAGACTTTTTCTTATTTCTATTTTTTTAAAAAAAAATTAGTGCTCTTAGTCAGAAATCCTCTATTCTAAAAAATATTGCAACGTTAGAAGAAAATTAAATAATAATAATAATAATAATAATAATAATAATAATAATAATAATAATAATAATAAACTATGTAAGATTTGTACCATAATTGCAGCTGTGATGGCATCGCCAACGACATTGGGAGCCGCCTTCCAAGTGCCGAGTCCAATCGATGGGATTTTGGCGCCGCTGTTCAACTCGAAAAACCGAATTGCTTTCGCCATTTCTAATTTCTCAATAAACTAATAAATCACAGTCTGTAGCCTAACGCATATATCTATGCGAATAAAAATGTAATTATGGCAATTGACGTGATTTGAATTTCAATTAGTGTGCCTATACGGTGAATGCCCTAATTCCTGATTTTAGAATTAATTTTCCTTCTTATTTTTTGTTTCTGGTTAGAGAAGGCAAACAAGGGGAGTGTTGTAGGGAAGCGTGAATATTGATGCCGGCTTAAGTGATAGTGATTTGTGAATTCGCGTCATTATTGGATTTTTGATATGTAATAATTACTATCTAATTTGAACGCATATGAAAATTCCAATAGTATAAGCGTCTCCAGTGCAAAGTTTTTTTCGCTTATTTGGCAGAGTAATTGACTTGAATCTTGAATAATTCGGCAAATAAAAATAGGTTCAATTCACAAATTAAGAAAACAAAGTCCCAACCATGTCTCGAAATAGACGCTTGTCCCTTTTTTTCCACGTCGACTCATGTATACCTGCTATATGTGTCACTGGCATAATATATTCAAGTATTGGAAATACTCGAGTAATATTATTTTTAGAGTATGTCTGAAGAAAGAGAAATGAGATATATGTAAAAAAGATTTATGAAACTCGTTATCTTTATTCCAATCAAAATATATATTTCCATCTTAATTGGCAACTATTTTATTAATGTCACTAGTGCAAAAAAAAAAGAAGAAGTAGGGTATTCATAGAGATATATGTAAAAAAGAATGAGATATATGTGAAGAAAATTGTGTAATCATTTTAAGTACGGATTTCTAATTAGTATCTCATTTATCTCGTGACAAGTTTAAATATATGAAATCGTGTTCTACATCGTGAAACATCGAATTGTATACATATTAATTTGTTCAGAATACTTTTCATATGGTAAAAAAATTGAAGGTTAAAGGATGGGTATTGATAATAAAAATATATATCTTTTGTTAAGTGATTTTGTCCCAAGATTTTACATGAAATTTTCTCTTATCTCCGTAATGATATGTGGCTCGTTAACCACCGATCGTAACTTTCTCGAGTTTATATATATGAATCCCTATCGTTTCTGAAAAACAAAAGTGAGTTTATCCCACAATGGAAAAAAAAAAAAATTCAACTTGTATAAATAAAATTTTCTTTTTGTTATGAATGATAACTGGTAACTAATTTTAAATATTTTTTAATAAATTAATTGATCAAAGTAGCTATAGTAGATAATGAGTTTCAAAATTATTAATTAAGTACGTAATTTTAAATTATTAAATAAATAAATATTCAATATTCAAAATTCAAAATCTAGCATTTAAACTCTTGGTCTGAACACAACCATAGAGCAACATGAAATAAGCCCCAACATGAGTATAGGGTTTGCTCTATTTAAATGAGCCTCATATCCAGTGGTTTACTGGAGATGGCAAGGCCGAGCCACCCTTCAAAATTGAGCTGGTTCGGGCTTATATTCAAATGGTCGTCATTTTAGTGGCCCAAGTCTGACCTAAAATGTAAACTATAAGGTAACTTTGTCATGCTGACTCGCCCAGGTAAAAAATAACCTATTTTTTTGGGCCTGGAATTCCATAGCCCAGGATTTGCTAAAATTGGCCGGAACCAAAATTACATGCTCTAGTTTTATAATTATATTTTCCATTTTTTATTTAGTTGCATATTTTTACAAGATATTATATAGGGTAAAAAACTTTTTGCCTCCAAATTATTTCAATTTTTACAGTTTACCATACGAACTTCTTTTTTCAATAAACCGTCATCTGAACTATGCGCGAATTGCATTTTATTCCCTACACCACTTTTTTTTTATAATTTTTTGATCAAAACCGGATGACGTCGCAATCGAGTTGTGCCACATCATCCGGTTTTGATTACAAAACCACAAAAAAAGCGGTGTAGGGGGTAAAATGCAATTCGTTCATAGTTCAGATGGCGATTTATCGAAAAGAAAAGTTCATATGATAAACTGTAAAAATCAAAATAATTTGGGGGCAAAGAATAATTACCCCTATTATTTATATACTTTAGTTGAAGTCTCTTGGTCCATATTCTTAATCAAATAATCTTTTTTAAATTTTAAGAGGAGAAATAAGAATGATGAAATTAAAAAGTTCATGATTTGAACGTTAATCTGCTATGGAAGAATAGGGTAAAGGATAACCTATGTTCGAGGTTTCTAAAGGCATTCTGAAGGATTAATGCAAAATTCTGAAAATAAACAATATTTCTTTCATTTCGTTTCGTTAGAGAATAGTAAAAACAATTAGGGAGAGAATCTTTTATTTTGAATATAAACTATATGTAAGTGATTGAATATAAAAAAAAAAATTGAAGAAAAAATTAAATGAGACCACCTAAGTATATCTCCCCTATATATTAATGCAAAATTCTCCTATTCTATTTGTCTGCTTCCCACGCTTCGTTAGCTTTGGAAAAAAATTTGATGCTTCGGTGTCATTCGAACCTAATATTAACCTAATTTCGTATTTTTCTTTTATTATATTTTACCTAATTTAATACTTTCCTAATATTATATTTTGCCCAAGATTTTTCTTTTATTAAATGTTACCTACTTTAATAATTTCTTTAACATATTTTTCCCAATTCAATATCTTACTTTTATTCTTCTAATATAAAAAATATAAATAAGTCATATCTAATTAGAAAAAATCAATATAAGTTGAACTTAATTTTATTTAAAATAAAAATTGAAATAATTTTATTATAATTCTAAATATTTATTTAAGAAAAATATGAGTTATATAAAGTTATACAAAGGAAAATAAATATAAAAAATATAAACTTAAACTTTTTTATCTAATTCTAATATAATAAATTGAAAATAACATTAAAAATATATATATGAAAAATTATTGTTACACCAAGCAAAAAACAAAAACAAAGTGAAACAAAAAAGATAACATAATACTAATACTAATAATAAATTATTATACCTAGAAAAATAAATATTAAATATATTATGAATCTCATTATAATTCCAATATAATGCATTGATATACATATTATATATCTATACGAACAAATGAGAATCTTACGCAGAAAAATAAAGAAAATAAAATAATATTACATATACTACAAGTTAGATACACGACGTTTTTTCAATAGAATTATCAATGTCTTATAAAATTTAATTTTTTATATCACATATTCAAATGTAACACGCGGGTGTTGTCTATTTTATATTTTTTCAAACTCAATTTTCTACGGGTTTCCCCGTCAAGTTTAGGGTATTTTGATATACTTTAAAACTAATTTCGTGACTCANAGTCTTACTGTAATTAGAACAAGTAATATTCTAATTTGTGTGTAAGAATTATTTATTGTGAAAACATAACAAATAATGTTACGATTTGTATGTATCATTTTCAATATTATTCTTTTGGTATTTTAATGAATATTACTATTTTTCAAATCCCACGTAATATGCGCGTGTCTGCTTCGCATGGTTCGTTAGTCGAATAAAAAGTTTTGGTGCTTCGGCAGGGGCGGATCTACTTTGGCCCTTGAGAGGGCCATGACCCCCCTCAAAAAAAATACAAAACAATAATACTATTTATAATTTTTTGTTATTTGTAGTTATATATAAAATGGCCTCCTAAATTTTTTAAATTTATAGTTAAGTCTAGTGGTTTGTGCACCTAATTATTTTTTAAATGGTACATGGTTCAACTCTTCCTCTTGTCTATTCTTCCTTATTTTTTTCTTTCTTTATTTATATCTTGTTTTTCTATATTCTTTATCTTTCTTTTTATTTTTTATTTCCTTCTTTTTTCTTTATCTCTTGTTTTTTAAAATAATTTTATCTTTCATTTTATTTTCGTCTTTCTCATTTGTTCATTTCTAGTTTCTTTCTTTTTTTATTTCTTTTTATCCATTATTTTATATATTCTTTATTCTTCCATTTCCTCTTTTCATTAATTAAATTTAAAAATAACAATATATAATTAAAAAAACAACCACTCTCTCTTTCTCTTTATTTCCAATTTTTCTGTATTTTGTTTATCCTTCTTTCTTCTTTCTTTTTATTTTTTCTCTTTCTCGTTAATTAATTTAAAAATACATATAAAATTAAAAAAATATCACCCTTTTTCACTTTTCTTCCTCACTTTTTTTTTCCTATTCTCACTAATTAATGGTACCAACTTAGAAGTAAAAAAAAATATTTCTTATTTTTCCTTCATCACTCCCTAGTTCCTTTTTTATCCTTCTTATTTTTAATTTAATATTCTCTAATTTATTTTTCTTTTATATAACACGAGTCGATTCTCGCCATTTCATCAAATTATTTTTGCTTTTCAATACATGGCCTCCCCAAACTACGTATCCTGAATCCACCCTGTGCTTCGGTTGCTTAGGTTTCATCCGAGACTAATATCTACTTAATTTAATTTTCTTCTTTTATTTTATCTCACCTAATTCAATCTTTTTATTTTATTATATTTTGCCCAGTTTAATATTTTTCTTTTATTATATTTTGTCTAATTCGATATTTTTCTTTTATTCTCCTAATATAAAAATACAGATAAGTCATATAAAATTAATAAAAAGATATAAGTTAGTTATTTTAATTAAAAGATATATTACATAAGTTATAATCTTAATTAAAAAAGTTATTATTGAATTATTAAATAAGTAGTGTTTATAATAAAAGTTATTATAGTTTTAATTTTGTAATTTTAAATATTTTATAAAGGTAAATTAAGATTTATTTGAAATAATCTAAGTATGTAATTAAATATTAGTAATGAATACAATCTAACATAAAAATATAAAATTATATTATTATTATTATTAAATATTGATTAAATATCAGCACAATGCGATACGAGTTGAGAGTATGACATCCGTTTAGCTTTTCAAAATATGTAAGGAATATTATTAACGAATGTAATCTAAACTTTAAAATATAAAATAACGTAATAATAATTAATAAATAGAGATTAGCGCGGGTTGAAAATGTGACTTCTTTTGAGTTTTTATAATTATGTAAATAGAATTATTAACGAACTTAATCTAAACATGAAAATAAGAATTTAATAATTATAATAATAAATAAATAAATTAGATGTGTACATGTGAAAGGGTTGAGAATACATCAGTTGAATTTTTTATTTTATATAAGAATTTATAATTATCACAAATATTTTTTATATTTATCTTTTGATAAATCCCATGTAATACACGGGTATTAAATTAGTTTAATATTTATTTACAATCTACCCCAAGAATTTATTTCTTATTTACGGTCATTTCCCTTTCTTTTTTCCCTTGTGCAATTGATTTTGTCCAATATAAATATTATAGTTTAATGCCCGCATATGCGAGATTTGAAAAGTAGTAATATTCATTAGAAATATTAAAAGAATAATATTGAGAATGGTACATACAAATCGTAACATTATTTATTTTATTTACAGGAAAATTATGTTTTACAATAAATAATTCTTACACACAAATCAGAACATTATTTTTTCTAATTACAGTGAGACTGATTTTTACAATAAATAATTTTTAAATTTCTTTTACCGTGAGTCACGAAATTAATTGTAAAGTATATTAGAATACCCCGAACTTGACAGGGAAACCCGTAAAAATTGAGTTTGAAAAAAAATATAAAACATACAATATCCGCGTGTTAGGCGTTAATATGTGATAAAAATTTAAAAATCTATAAAATACTGATAATTCTATGATAAACGTGGTACATCTAACTTTTAGTATATGTAATATTATTTCATTATTATTTTTTGTCTTTCTTTTCTGCGTAAGATACTAATTTGTTAGTATAGATATATGATGTACATATCAATGTATTATATTGAAATTAGATAAAGGGATTTAAAATATACTTATTATTTATTTTTAATAATTTATTATTATTATTTATTTTATCTTTTTTGTTTTCCTTTTTTTCCTTGGCGTAAAAATAATTCTTCATATATATTTTTAATGTTATTTTCAATTCATTATGTTAGGATTAGATAAACAAATTTAAATTTAAATTTTCTATATATATTTTTTATAATAATTTTATATAACTCGTATTTTTCTTAAATAAATATTTAAAACCGACCCGACCTAACCCGAAATTATATGGGCCCAGCATTTGGCGGTGCATGCCGGACTCAAAAAGTAATTATAAGGCAAACTTTTGGGATCGGGCCAAAACCAACTATGGATCCAGACGATTTCCAAAATATCCTGCAAAGAATCACATAGTCAGACTTTGGAGACTATTACCACCTGTGAAAAAATTAAATTGTAACTATATTCTTACTAGGCTTTTTGAATTTCTTGTTCGGGTACGTCAGTGTGGATATATGCTCAACCCTCCTCGAATTGGACAAGAATAATATTAAAAAAATAGAAAAAAAATTAAAAAAATAGAAAATTTACTATCAAGAAAATTTGTAGTTTGGAATCAAGCATAGCGATAGGGGTGGCAAATCGGGCTACCGTATCGTGTTCGTGTCGCACTATCAGTTTTTTTATTTTCTATCTTATTTGATCATAAATGTAACAATAAGTGTAAATCTAACTTAATTTAGAATGTCGTACTTTTCGTGTCGTGTCGTGCCTTATCGTGTCTTTGTCTCTATAATCGTATTTCTTATTGTATCGTACTATCGTGCCGTGTCAGCTATTGCCGCCACTACATAGTGAGGGATAAAATGGTGTTTTTGTTAATAAAGTAGAAAATTATATAAAAAAGAGGAGAAAAATTTTATTCAGTTACAAGGATCACGATACATAACGAGGATCACGACCTCACATAACGACGTCAGACTCTTAACTAGAAATATGTTCAGCCTCATTAAAACCTCATGAAGTAAGCTCACCATCGTGGAAAAAACTATCGTAGAGGAAAGAGTACCCTCCCCAAATAGTTAAGGGCCAAATAAAAGCGACAAAAATCGCAAAAAAGAAAAAAAGTAAAAAAAAAAAAACAAACTGGTTAAAACTATCAGAAAAAAGCCATAACAAGCAAGTCGTGATCCTAAGTACGTGTAGGTTTGGTGGCCCACATCTTTGTTAGTTTGGTTTGTTTCTTCTATTTTATTGTGTCCCATATTGAGTAATAAGTCAAGCATGCTTGCTTTTATACTTTTATATATATATATATATATATATATATATATATCAAGTGTTCCACATCGGTCTAATTTAATAAGGTGAAGGGCTTTTCCTTTTCTAAAAAGGTATGAGCCCTTTCATTATAAGTATCCAAGAAAACAAATTTTATATTATATATAATATTTGTAATAAGGGGTCCTTTAACTAGGAAACCTTATTTTAGTATATTTTCTTGAGTTGTCGAGGATTTACCAATGAGTATCGTGGGAATACTACGTGGTCGTATTTTAATTTACATTTTCTATTAAACTTTTTATTATTATTATTTCTTTATTAATTTAGTATTTTATTTATAGGTAGGTTAAAATAGTATATTATTTTAATTAGCCTCTAGTGGTAATTAAAGTTAGTATTTTATTTACGAGTTTTTAAGTATTATATTATTTTGTAATGATAAAGTATTTTAGTAGTAATATTTATTTCAAGCAATATTATTATTTTTGCTTTCGACTAATTTATTGGTAACTGGACTGAACAACTCTTTATTACTAAAAATATACGAGAATAGGAGTTTTCTGAAAAAGGAGTCGTAGTTTATAAAAAATAAAATAAAAATTAGAGTCTAATCAATATTTTATCTTGAGTAGATTATATTGAGGAAGTTAATCTATGACTTGAGATATTGTAAGTTTTGGACACGAGGTAAGTAGAAATTCATCTGCAACTACAATGCATAAACATAGTATTATTTGGTTTGCCTATATGACTGTGATTATGGTCTGTATTATTTGAATATGATGTATGAGTTGTTTGGTAGATTATATTGATGTTTACTTATTGAGCCTATACATTGGCATGTGCACGTGCATACATGAGCCATGATCATGTAAAAGAGTTTATTAAAGTACAAAAGATAGGTTTGACCACTGTTAGAGCAGCGAGGCACGTGGAACATGCTTATATGATATTTGAGTTAGTGCCATGCGAGACATGTGGACGGGGCTACTTCCAAATGTAGCTCTGTGCCCTGTGAGGCATGCGAACTGGCTCCATGTTTATAAATTCTCAGTGCCATGTGAGACATTCGGACTGATCTACTTGAAAAGGTAGTTTAGTGCTATGTGAGACATTCGGACTGGGATATTATGATGAATTGCAATATGCTTTTATGTTATACTGAGCTCGTCCCATGTGAGACAGTACTTCGGGTGTGTGAGACATTCAGACTGGCTCCGATCCCAGTGCCATGTGAGAGACATTACTTCGGGTATGTGATACATTCGAAATGGGTATCGTAATGATTGATTATATGTTGATCTCTTTTCGATGCAATACCGTAGGTCAAGGACCCAATAAGAAGAAGAATATTAAGAAATGATTTACCACACGAGCATGATGAGTCAAGAATGAGTTGCATTGATTTATGATATCCAATGAACATGCATGATTTCTGCTTACTGAGCTTTAGCTCATTTGGTTTATGCATTGTATGTGAGTCTGATAATATCTGAGCACGAGCTGACTGAGTTGTTAAAGTTCCATGAAATCTTGAGAATCCTTGTACATAGATGACGACCTGTTGGACTAAGCCTTGTGTTTACTTTACTTTTGGAATTTGTAAAATAGGATGAGTAACTCTGATGTATAAAGATTTTCTAAATGTTATTTTGGAACCTTTAAATATGTTTGAAAGTCTATATATATAAGTGAGCTTTTGATTACAGAAAGTGAAAAATTCTTATCATTTTGCATTCTAAAAATATTAAATAAAAAAAATACGTTTTTATAAGTTTCTAGATTTGTATAGTGAATATATATATATATATATATATATATATATATATATATATATGTGTGTGTGTGTGTGTGTGTGTGTGTGTGAGAGAGAGAGAGAGTGGTATCAGAGCCGTTGCTAGCCGAAAAATCGGGAACTAAGTGCTATGCGGGTAAGGTTGAAATGCGTGTGGAAAGCCCATGAGGGAGAAGGCCCTAGTAGAGGGAGCCCAAGATCGGGATAGCCCACGGTTACAACTCTTGAACCCGTCGGAGACGCCTCTAGAATCCCAACGCCTGGCAACAGATCCTGAGATAGTTCAAGCACGACGAAGACGTCGCGAGAGCCAAGGTTTGTGTCCTGTAGACTGTCCATGTACAATGAACTCAAAGCTTATGGAGCGCAACAATGCTAGTAAGTTAATTGGTTTTTTTTGGGTTGTCACTTTTCATATGCCTCATGAATTATATTGGCCATGTGGTTTAGGTCTTGTTGATTAGATACTATAACTATGATGAGGACGAGAAGTGGGAATAATAGTGGAGGAAGTAGGAGGGAAGCTGAAGAGAACTCTATGTCGATCTAATTGTGTTAGACATGAGTGATTATGACATAATTTTGGGTATGGACTTGTTATCAAAGTATTATACTACTATTGATTGCAAGAAAAAGGTTGTAACATTTGAACCACCTGGGGAAGAATCTTTTTCCTTTATCGGGGTTAGTAAGAAATCTAGATTTCCAATGATTTCGTCAATGAAAGCATAACAATTATTAAATAATGGTTGTGAAGGATATTTGGTAAGTGTTAGGAGTATCTAAAAACAAGATTGTCTCAACATAAGCGAGGTGACAATCATTCAAGAGTACCCTGAAGTATTTCCCGGTGATTTTAAGGATTACCACCTGACCGTGAGATAGAGTTTGTAATTGATTTACAACCTACAACAGCTCCAATATCCAAATCACCGTATAGGATGGCACCAGCTGAGTTGAAAGAGTTGAAAATCCAATTGCAAGAATTGATAGATAAATATTTCATTTAGCCCAACTTCTCACCATGGAGCGCGCCTGTGTTGTTTGTTCGCAAGAAAGATGATACGCTGAGAATGTGTATAGATTATCGAGACCTGAATAAAGTTACTATCAAGAATAGATGCCCATTACCTAGGATTGATGATTTGTTCGACCAACTTCAAGGTGCAACGATATTTTCAAAGACTGACTTGCGTTTGGGTTATCATCAACTAAAGATTAAAGAAGAAGACATTCCTAAGACGACGTTTAGTTACGATATGGGCACTATGAGTTTCTGGTAATGCCATTTGGCTTGACAAGTGCTCCAGCAGCATTCATGGATCTGATGAATAGGTTATTCAAAGATTTTTTAGATAAATTTGTTATAGTGTTTATTGATGATATTTTTATATATCCTAAAAATGAAGAGGATCATGTTATACACTTGAGAAAAGTGCTAAAAGTATTAAAGGTGAAACAACTTTATGCTAAATTCAAGAAATGTGATTTTGGTTGGATAAGGTGATATTTTTGGGACATGTCATATTTGGGGTAGGAATCTCAGTCGTCCTAAGCAAAGTAGAAGCGGTTAACAATTGGCCTCGACCTATAAACCCTTTAGAAGTACAAGTTTTCTTGGTTTAGCGGGATTATCGTAGATTCGTCAAAAGATTTTCAAAAAATTGCTTCACCATTAACACAATTAACTAGAAAGAGTGTGGTTTTTAAGTGGACAGACGCATACGGACAAAGCTTTTAAGAACTGAAAATGAGATTAACATCGACACCTATCCTATCAATCCCATCGGGTACACGAGGTTTTGTAGTCTACACCGATGCATCTAAGAATATTTTGGGTTGTGTGCTGATGAAAAATGGCAGGTTAATATCATATGCATCTAGGCAATTGAAGGATTACGAAAAGAATTACCCTACACATGATTTGGAGCTTGCAGCAGTAGTTTTTGCGCTTAAGATTTGGAGACATTACCTATATGGAGAACGTCGTGAGATTTACACTGATCACAAGAGTTTGAAATACCTTTTCACATAAAAAGAGCTCAATATAAGAAAACGAAGGTGGTTGGAACTTGTGAAGGATTACGATTGCGTTATCAACTACCATCCAGGCAAGACCAATTTCGTAGTTGATGCATTAAGCAGAAAGTCAACACAACAAAATGCAGTAAATACGTCAATTCAAAAGCGAGAGTTTCTTGAATTATATAAGATGAATGTTGAAGTTAATCCAACAAGGATTAGTGGAAGCAAAACTACCAGATTTGACTATTCGACCTACCTTAATCGATAGAATCCAATAGAACAAAACACTTGATTTGCATGTTTTTGTACGTTGTTTTTGTTACCTTTTTGTATCGCATTTGCATGTGTATTGCTTGCATTTATGGATATTAGGAGTCATTTTGGCCGATTTTATTAGTTTTAGGTTTTTGTAACTTTTGTGCGGTTTTCATTGGATTTTCGTTTATTCCTTTTTGTTTTTGTCTTTATGGCCGTAGGATGACCGAAGCGATCCCGCGCACGCTTGGATCATCCTACTCGACTCGGATTGGAACGACAAAGCAAGGAAACACAGTGTGAACAAGGAGCGACAACCGGCGGACGTTTAGAGCGAAACGAGAAAAAAATGAGCCGGAACTGCCTGTCAGTCGATCGACTGGACTTGCTGTCGATCGACTGAAGATCAGTCGGTAGACTGAATGATCGACTGCTCAGCAGTGTGTTTTGGGATTTTGGGGCATTTCAGTCGATCGACAGCTTTCAGTCGATCGACTGACGCGCAGATTTTCTGACCCGTTTTGACATTTTTGTCCCTGCATTTTTGTATAAAAAGCTAGCACTCTCCCTCACCAACCTTATCCTCCCTTGGCTGATTTTGAACCCCATTCAATCTCTTCCAAGCTCACTTTTACTATTCCATTAACCTTCAAGCTTTGAAACTCTAGTTTTAATCCTTAGTTAGTTTAGTTTCAGTGAGTAGTCTAGTTGGTTGTTCTTAGTTAGTAATCTTGTATTCAAGCCATTGAGTTAGAGTTGTTCTACTTGTTTTGAAGATTGTACTTTACATTTGAATCTTTTGGTTGGAATGCAATATTGGTAGTAAACTTTCTCTTATTTGGTGTTGTTCTTGTGTTGTTTATTGTTGTTATGTGTTGGTATTTAATTTGTAGCCCTTGTTGTGTTTCTCTTGGCAATTTCGCATTCTCTTCCAATTTCTAGGTTCTTTTTCTTCTTGTAGTAAAAACTCCATTGATGCTTGGTGTTGAAGCTTTTTACTCTTTTTGTTCAAACAAACATGGGAGCTTAGAAAGTTATTAGTAGTTTTCTTTTTTTAGACATTTGACTTTTACCTATTAAATGCATTTGACTTCTTTTGAATTTGAGTTTGACTTTCCCTCCTTTTTAGGTCTTAAATTTACAAGCCTTCTTAGTTAGTAGTTTTAATTTGATTAAGGTTGTTAATTAAGTTTAATTTGTGTCATTAAGTCTAGTTATTTTCAAGTAAGTTTTAAATTCCTTTTTCATGCTTTTCAATTCAAGTTTAGTAATTACAACTCAAAACCAAACCAATGATTAATGCTTTCTTACATTAGATTAGTTTAATTAGGAATAACAAGAGATTAATTAAAAACACTTAACGCCGATTACATCTAACCTCGAGAGACACGACTCGGGAAAAGCTTACCGCTCTACAATCGACTCCGTACTATTGCGGAGATAATTTCTTAGAGTGCTAAGAATTTTTCGATCAACGCTAATGATATATCTAGTCAAATTCATGAAGGAAGTTGCTCTAGGGACATCATCTGACTTCCAACTATACAAATATGGTGCACTTCAATTCAAAGGCTGGTTATGTGTGCCAAAGGCGAGGAGTGTTCGTGAAGATCTTATGGAAGAAGTTCATTCAACACCGGATGATGTACATCCAGGATATACTAAGATGTATAAAGACTTGAAGATGCATTACTGGTGGCTAGGTATGAAAACAGATATCGCCCAATATGTAGAGCAGTGCTTGACATGTCAACAGATAAAAGCAGAACATCAAAGACCGGCAGGAATACTGCAACCTTTGTTTATACCAGAATGGAAATGGGAAAATATCACTATGGATTTTGTGACGGGATTACCAAAGACGGTTAAAGGACATAATGTTATCTGGGTTATTATAGATTGATTAACTAAATCTGCTCATTTTCTACCTATTTGTTCTACCTATTCGATGGATCGCTATGCTTAGATTTGCATACAGGAGATAGTCAGACTTCATGGAGTACCATTATACATCGTTTCAGATAGAGACTCAAAATTTTCTTGTATCTTCTATAAAATCCTACAAAAAGCATTGGGGACAAAGCTATCATTTAGTACGGCATATCATCTACAGACCAATGGGCAATCAGAATAAACAATACAGACATTAGAAGATATTCTGAGAGCATGTGTATTATACTTAGGACTGTCAATTTTACCCGACGGGTAGGGTACCCGTCGAGTACCGGATGATTCGGGTAGGGTAAAACACACCAAAATTGGGTAACAGGTCGGGTGAGGGTAGTACCCGCAAGCTATAATGCCGGGTACGGGTAGGGTACGGGTACGACGTTTGTACCCGTTACCCTACCTGATTATCCTACCCGATTACCCAATTTGTACATTAGTGGGGTATCCTACCCGTTTACTTGCATTATATCCTACCCGTACCCTACCCGATATATAGTATAAATTTAAATATATGAATATAATAATATAATATGTATAATAGTTAGTTTTATAAATTTATATATTTTTATTACCACAAATATTTTTATGTAATATATTAAATAACTTATTTATATCTAATTCAAATATCATAAAATGTATATCTTGCTATCATGTTTCATATTACGATAAAATATCAAAATTTATAAAATATTATTTATTACATTTATACTATATATCATATTATGTTTCACATAAATAATTATAACATATTTAAAATATTCTAGTATAGTATATTTAAAATTGTTGTTGTTTGAGAAACTAATAATATTTTTGAATGACTCTTAAAATAATTTCATATTCTTAAAAAATAAATCTTAAATGAATAGAATAACTCAACCAAATTATAGTAAAATATGATTATATATATATATATATATGATTTATATTACTAAATTAGTGTTGGTATTAAAAACTACAAAATTTATTTTAATTAAATAATATTTTAATTTAATTAATATATCGGGTACCCATTTACCCGATGGGTACCCGATACCCGACGGGTAAATACCCGTACCCTACCCGATAATAAAAATTGGGTAATAGGGTAGGGTACGGGTAGGATAAATTAGTTGCGAGTAAGGTACGGGTATGGCCGTACTCGCACCTTACCCTACCAGTTTACACCCCTAATTATACTTGCAAGGCCAATGGAGCAAGTTTTGCTACTAATGGAGTTCTCTTACAATAACAGTCATTAGTCTACTATAGGAACAACGCCTTATGAAGTGTTATACGGTCAGAAATATCGATCTCAAGTGCATTGGGACGAAGTAGGTGAAAGAAAAATTTTAGGTCCAGACATGATCCGAGAAATGACAGAAACTGTATCACTGATATGAGAAAGAATTAAAACTGCCCAGAGTCAACAAAAGAGATATGCAGACAAAAGGAGAAGGCCACTGGATTTTGCAATAGGTGATCAAGTGTTTATAAAGATAGCTTAAATGAAATGTGTTATACGATTTGGCAAGAGAGGGAAGCTTAATCCAAGATATGTTGGCTCATTTTCTATTACAAAGAGGACTGGTGATGTTGCCTATCAAATCAACTTACCTAATTCAATGTTACAAATACATAATGTTTTTCATGTTTCTGTGCTGGAGAAGTATGTTGCAAACCCATTCCACATTTTGAAGAGCGACCCTATAGATCTGAAAGCAGACTTAAGCTATAAGGAGTTACCTGTACAAATCTTACTACTAGAGGTAAAACAACTTAGAAGTAAAGAAATTCCATTGGTGAAAGTGTTATGAGAAACCAGTCAATAAAAGAAGCAACATGGGAAAGAGAGGATGAAATGAGAGCTAAGTACCCGGAGGTAAGCAGATTTCGAGGACGAAATTTTTATAAGGAGGGGAGGATGTGATACCCAAATCCCACACTACCCAATGGCAAATAGAATTCATGCACGCTATATTAGTTAATATGATTTATGTGATACTTACATTTACAATGATTTTATTACTTGATTTTGGGTTCATAAAGTATTGTTATTAGGAACCCACTGTAAGTAATTTATAATTATACGTAACAATAGTTATTATAATTTACTCTGAAGAGAAAATAAGGAATATAAATTACAATCATATAAAAAAGATATAATACAATATATATATATATATATATAGTATATATATATATATAATATATATATATATATATGCATGCACACTTTATGTGCAAGGGTGAGTGTATAAATATATCTATATACATATACTTATAAATTATCAGTGAAATCCATGCACTAATATATTAATGCATGCAAATGATACACACACACACACCACACACACACTTCTAATCAACATATGTCGTTGAATGTGGAAGGTCCTTCCATCACATCGAGTGGCGGATTCTGGTGCCCTTGCGGTAGGATGTCTTGCACCGCCCACAAGGCTAAACACGTGAAACACTCCACCTGGGGAGTACGGTCGCAAGACCGAAACTCGAAGGATTTGACGGGAGCCTGCACAAAGCGGTGGATCATATGGTTTAATTCGATACAACGTGCAAAACCTTACCAGACCTTTATGTATGAACAACACAACCTGTCTTTAACGGGAGAGGTCTTCAACCCCTCTTATCTATCGGATGTCTATTCGAACCTTTTAGAGTATGGCGTTCATAGTTTGCTATTGGGAGGTAGCTTTCGAGTATATTCAATTGATTTACCACCTAAACACAACACACCACACACACACACACTCATATATATATATATATTATATATATATATTATATATATATATATATATATATATATATATAATTATAATGTAATGATAATAATAATCATAATAATGATAATAACAAGTGCCCCACTTTGTAAATAATGAGATCATTAATATTTATATATGTATTCATGTCCATGCAAGTGTGTGCATACATGTATGTTAGAACCAAGAATGTAAATATGCATGTGTGTAAGTACGTGTAGATTTGGTGTCTCACATCTTTGTTAGTTTGGTTTGTTTCTTCAATTTAACTGTGTTCCCACATTGAGTAATAAGTCAAGCATAACTTGCTTTTACACTTATATATATACATATCAAGTGTCACACATTGGCCTAATTTAATAAGGTGAAGGATTTTTCCTTTTGTAAAAAGGTATGAGACTCGTTGAATAAGTCTTTTTCGCCACATCGCGCACTTTCATTATTAGTATGCAAGCAAATATATTTTATATTATATAGTATTTGTAATAAGGGGTCCTTTAACTAGGAGATCTTATTTTAGTATATTTTCTTGAAGTGTCGAGAATTTACCAAAGGTTATCGTGGGAATATTACGTGGTAATATTTTAAGGTACATTATCTATTAGTCTTTTCTTTATTATTATTATTTTTTATTAATTTAGTATTTTATTTATGAGTAGTTAAAAATAGTATATTATTTTAATTAGCCTCTAGTGGTAATTAAAGTTAGCATTTATTTACGAGTTTTTAAGTAGTATATTATTCTGTAATAATAAAGTATTTTAGTAGTAATGTTTATTTTCAACAATAGTATTATTTGTGATTTCGGTTAATTTATTAGTAGTTGGACTGAACAACTTTTCATTAATAAAAATATACTCCCTCCGTTTTAAAATAAATGTCGTTTTAGAGACTCAATTTTATTTCAAATTAAGTGTCGTTTTAGAATTTTTTGCCACTTTATTCCAGTTTTATCCCTACTTATTTTAAGAAATATAAACAACTTTATGGTAATAGAATAAGTAAAGAAAAATAATGGAAGTAATTAAATGTGTATATTATTAATTGATTGAGGATGTATTGGTCAAATATTATGTTCCTTAATTTTGAACAAAAACTCTAAAACGACACTTATTAAGAAACGGAAGGAGTACGAGAATATGAGTTTTCTGAAAAAGGAGTCATAATTTATATATGAAAAAAAAATTGGAGTCTAATCAATATTTTATCTTGATTAGATTATATTGAGAAACTTGGTCTGTGACTTGAGATAGTGTAAGCTTTGTACCCGAGATAAGTAGAAACTCATTTGCAACTATAATGCATAAACATAGTATTATTTGGTTTGCCTATATGACTGTGACTATGGTCTTTATTATCTGAATATGATATGAGTTGTTTGATAGATTATATTGATGTTTGCTTATTGAGCCTATACATTGGCATGTGCACGTGCATACATGAGCCATGATCATGTAAGAGAGTATATTAAAGTAGAAAAGACAGTTTTGACCACTGTTGGTGCAGCGAGGCATGTGGAACATGCTTATATGATATTTACGGCAGTGCCCTGCGAGACATGTGGACGGGGCTACTTGTCCTGTGAGGCATACGGACTGACTCCATATTTTTAAATTCCAAGTGCCATGTGAGACATTCGCACTGGGATATTATGATGAATTGCGAAATACCTCAATATTATACTGAGCGCGTGCCATGTGAGATATTACTTCGGGTATGTGAGACATTCGGACTGGGTATCGTAATATTTGATAATATGCTGAACTCTTTTCGATGCACTACAATAGGTCAAGGGCCCAATAAGAAGAAGAACTTTAAGAAATGATTTACGACATCAGCATGACAAGACAAGAATGAGTTGCATTGATTTATGATATTTAATGAACATACATGATTCCTGCTTACTGAGCTTTAGCTCATGTAGTTTATGCATTGTAGGTGAGTTTGATAATATCTGAGCACTAGCTGAGTGAGTTGTTGGAGTTCCATGAAATTTCGAGAATCCTTGTACATGGATGACTACCTGTTAGACTAAGCCTTGGGTTTACTTTACTTTTGGAATTTGTAAAATAGGATGAGTAACTCTAATGTATATAAGATTTCCTAAATGTTGTTTGAAACCTTTAAATATGTTTGAAAGTCTATATTTGTAAGTGAGTTTTTGATTAGAGAATGTGAATTTTTCCTATTTCATTTTGCATTCTAAAAAAAAAAATACATTTTATAAGTTTCTAAATTTGTATAAACCATATGCGGTAATGTTTTATTCCTTTGTAAATTAAAAAAAGTAAATTTAAATAAAATACATTTTATAAGTTTCCAAATTTGTATAGTGTG
>BMAC01000528.1:530662-565990 GCA_014905375.1 Phtheirospermum japonicum | reverse complement strand
ATTTAATTTTTTAGTAATATATATGATTATCATATATATATTCTTTAATTTAATAAAAAATATTACAACGGATTGACCCGTCCCGTGACCCGTGATTGGCGACCGGACACGACCCATGGAGTGGATGGGGCGGCTCCGAGTCTTCTAGTACTCGCGCCGATCCAATCCATTGCCATCCCTAGTTGGAAAGAAAGAACCGATCGTGGAATTTGAGCGGACGTCATGGTAGCAAGCGAACTCACCTAAGGGAAGGGGGGACGGTGAGAGTTCCACAGACGGCGGCGTCATTTTTTTAATAGTAAAATAACAATTAGATATTCTCCCCTTTTTAAGGTCGTTTTTCAAAAAACTCCCTTCTTATTGCTAAGATTTTTCAAATGCAACACTCCCCTTAATTTTTTTGCCCAATTACTAATTAACACGTTTTAATTGTAATATGTTTTTATTTGGTAATTTTTTAAATAATTTTATAATTTTTTATTTTCACAAGAAAAGATCATTCCAAATTAATCTTGTACTTTTAAAAAAGACCATTGTACATAATTAATATGCGAACAAAAAGAAATACCCTTTGACTAGACAATACAATTATAAAATGAAGAGCTTTTTAAAAAAGAAAAAAAGTTAGACAACACATGAAAATATAAATAGAAATTGATAAAATAATATATATATATATATATATAGATGAAACGGAGTCAGAATAAATGAAATTTGGGACGTATTTTTTTCCGCTTGTTTCCAATTGCACCATTAGACCACCCCTCACAGCTTTGTTCCTGATGGTGACTGGGATGTGGGTCATCCTAGTTAGTATAATCCTATGAACTATTTAAGCAAATTGGTCAGGAAAAGTGGATCGGGCATGCCAATTTTTTTTGGAAAGTGACCTTAAATCCTGGAAAGCAAAGGCACAGCGCACGCCACGCCAATTCTGGAAGATGGTTCCATACTTATACTTCTATAAGATTTCTATATTAATAGGTTAGAATATTTAGTAATAAATAGTATTACATTCTAGTAAATTAGTAAAATACAAATCTATTTTACTAATAATAATAAGAATTATTCTCATGAATGAAGTGTTGATAGGAAATATCACTTTCATCAGTTTTAACTAATGTACCTATTAAATTAAATTAAGTCGGTCTTTTCATATGAGCTTTATACAATGATATAATTGGGAAAATAACAAATAAAAATATCATGGAGCAAGGTTTACTGTAATATGGACTTGACTCACTATTTATAATAATTAAAACTAATGAGTATATTACATTAAGATATAAATGTACATCGGTATCAGTATTATATAAACACGATAAAACTTACTAGATACAGTAATAGGGTTAAAGACTCCCTCCCATCAATTTAAATTATCGCGTTAAAGACTCAAATTTATTACAAATTAATTATTATTTTATAATTTTTATCACTTCATCTCAGTTTTTTCCTACTTATTTTAAGAAATTATGACAAATTTATGGTAGTAAAATTTATGCTAAAAAGATACTCCACCTGTCTCATTTTATTTGATAGCTTCATTTCTCCATTTTTTCTCATTTTAGTGTGTTTAATTATCTATACCATATGTAATGAGGCAATAACCCATCTTTCAAAATAATTAGTCAGTATAACATAGTGTAAATAAGTGTATAATAGGAATAGTTTTGATTTTACAAACTATATTAAATACATTGCATAATTAGTGAAAAATGAATAATAAAACCATCAAAATGGAACACACCGAATAATTATATAAAAAAATAATATTACACAAAATTACTCTCTCCGTCCAGAAAAAATAGGCATGTATTCAATTTTTGTCCGTCCGCAAAAAATAGACATGTTTACTTTTAAAAGTTAGAATACAACAAAAAGAACTAAAACACTCCTATTCAGTTTACTTTATTTATTGAAATACTAAAAAATTAAGAGTAAAATAATAAAAATAATAAAAAATTTACAAATTCAGTTAAAATTATTTTATTTTCTTAAACTCCGTGTTTTTTTCTACCAACTATCTTACCCGGATGAAAGAAATATATTATGTCTATATCATAATTCATGTTGTGAGGTGCACCAATTGATCCATCATGATCTAAATAAAAATACAAGAAATGAGTGACGTAAAAGATGGGTGGTGAATAAATGATCGATTTACACCATGTACTTATCGGTAATTTAAATTAAATTGACCCAAAAACAGGACATCTTCCTACATGGCTAGAGGAGATTCGAGTGGAACAAAACGACACTCAAATAGGTTCCGACAATTAGACCAAAGAGGTGGACCCCACCAAAATAAACTAAAAAGCAGGAAAGCACAATAATAATTCCACGTAAGACTGTCAGTCTCTAAGCATGTTAATCCGTTCGCATTCACATGCTTCCGTTGCCGTTAATCCTTCTGTTAGAAAACTGCTAATCAAGGTTTAATTACGAAAATTAAAGAAAATGATAATATAGTATACTATAATAATAAACAAAGCCCAATAAAAATTTTCCTTTTATGTTTCTGAACGGTTCGTTTCGCTGCATTCTTTTTGGGACTATTCAATATTTTCATACACCCGTCTAAATCAACTCTACGCAGCTAAATCCTGAAAGTATATTCCGTCGAAGCTTCAATTACCACATAGTTGGAGCTTGGGTGATAAACATTGAGCTTCAGATTTAAATTCGCAGAATCTTCTTTTTTAGGAAAAAAAAAATGGGGAAGATTAGGGAGATTTAGGGCTTTGAAGGGGGCCCTTTTTGGAATTTTGAGGAAAAAGGGCCCATTTTTAGGAAGAGGGAAAAAAATAATGAAGGATTTGTTTGGTAGTCCTGGAACTGTGAGTGGGTTGCTATTAAGAGTTGGGCAATGTTTGTTTGCAGCTGGATCGATTGGAGTTATGGTTTCTGCTCTTGGCTTTTCTAACTTCACCGCTTATTGGTATAATTTTCTTTATTTATTTTGTGTGCCCTTTTTCGTTTTTTGCTGGTTTAGTAGTCTGAATTTAATTTTGCAATTTAATTCTGGTTGGTGCGTTTTAATGCCGAATCTTGTCATAAATTACCAAAAGGGAGGATGCAATAAAAGAAAATTAATTTAATTCGAGGCCTTTTTATGTTTAGATGAATGATTTGGATCTATGGCTGTATGATTCTTAGGTGGTTATAATATTTCTTGAGTTTGGGTGTTTTATTCTGGGATTTGCTGATTTTGTTTTTGTTTTTCCTTTTCTAGTAATTTTTGGGTATTGCTGAATTTGATATTATTTTTCAAGAATTATAGGGACTGTAGTAGTATAAAATTGTTGTCTCCATAGTATTTTGTTGGTCTGGAAATAGTAGCTGTTTATACAATTATGTTCAAGCTGCTCAATCAAGTAAAGGTGCTAAATAGATATTTTATGGTATTTAAAAAAAATAAATTGCTCTTGCTCATGGTGACATTTCGAGGTTACCAAAGGACTAATTTGTTAGTGTTGTTCATTTTAAGCCACTTAGACCCCTCCCAAGTGTCGGCTTATAGCAACAAGTCTTAAATGCATATCATAACTTCATGAATTCCAAATCCACAAAGTGGTCTCAATTTCTTGGACATTTTTGTTACTTAATTTCCTCATAAGCATATATGTTGGTTTTGTCCAGATCATTCATAAGATATTTTGTCCTTTACAAAGAGACAATTAAATATTACTCATCAACAGAGTTGACACCGTATAACTTCTTGATTCAGCTATCTCATTGCATCGATGGGCCTTCAAGTCCTATGGAGCTTCGGACTCGCGTGTCTTGATATTTATGCTTTGCGGATAAAAAAAGACCTCCATAATTCGGTCCTCGTTAGCCTGTTTGTTGTTGGTGATTGGGTAATTATTCAGTCATACAAAATTTATGTCTTAGATTTATTTTTTTATTAATTTTTTATTTTCAAATAAAACCTATTATTTTTAAATGCAGGTGACGGCAACACTATATGTTAAAGAAATATATGATGAGTTGTAGCTGTATCTGATGATATGTGACAGCATNAAAAAAAATGGGGAAGATTAGGGAGATTTAGGGCTTTGAAGGGGGCCCTTTTTGGAATTTTGAGGAAAAAGGGCCCATTTTTAGGAAGAGGGAAAAAAATAATGAAGGATTTGTTTGGTAGTCCTGGAACTGTGAGTGGGTTGCTATTAAGAGTTGGGCAATGTTTGTTTGCYGCTGGATCGATTGGAGTTATGGTTTCTGCTCTTGGCTTTTCTAACTTCACCGCTTATTGGTATAATTTTCTTTATTTATTTTGTGTGCCCTTTTTCGTTTTTTGCTGGTTTAGTAGTCTGAATTTAATTTTGCAATTTAATTCTGGTTGGTGCGTTTTAATGCCGAATCTTGTCATAAATTACCAAAAGGGAGGATGCAATAAAAGAAAATTAATTTAATTCGAGGCCTTTTTATGTTTAGATGAATGATTTGGATCTATGGCTGTATGATTCTTAGGTGGTTATAATATTTCTTGAGTTTGGGTGTTTTATTCTGGGATTTGCTGATTTTGTTTTTGTTTTTCCTTTTCTAGTAATTTTTGGGTATTGCTGAATTTGATATTATTTTTCAAGAATTATAGGGACTGTAGTAGTATAAAATTGTTGTCTCCATAGTATTTTGTTGGTCTGGAAATAGTAGCTGTTTATACAATTATGTTCAAGCTGCTCAATCAAGTAAAGGTGCTAAATAGATATTTTATGGTATTTAAAAAAAATAAATTGCTCTTGCTCATGGTGACATTTCGAGGTTACCAAAGGACTAATTTGTTAGTGTTGTTCAT
Organism: Phtheirospermum japonicum; assembly: GCA_014905375.1. Lineage (NCBI taxonomy): Eukaryota > Viridiplantae > Streptophyta > Magnoliopsida > Lamiales > Orobanchaceae > Phtheirospermum > Phtheirospermum japonicum. The sequence continues at coordinate 561,192 of BMAC01000528.1, read as the reverse complement.
TTTAAGCCACTTAGACCCCTCCCAAGTGTCGGCTTATAGCAACAAGTCTTAAATGCATATCATAACTTCATGAATTCCAAATCCACAAAGTGGTCTCAATTTCTTGGACATTTTTGTTACTTAATTTCCTCATAAGCATATATGTTGGTTTTGTCCAGATCATTCATAAGATATTTTGTCCTTTACAAAGAGACAATTAAATATTACTCATCAACAGAGTTGACACCGTATAACTTCTTGATTCAGCTATCTCATTGCATCGATGGGCCTTCAAGTCCTATGGAGCTTCGGACTCGCGTGTCTTGATATTTATGCTTTGCGGATAAAAAAAGACCTCCATAATTCGGTCCTCGTTAGCCTGTTTGTTGTTGGTGATTGGGTAATTATTCAGTCATACAAAATTTATGTCTTAGATTTATTTTTTTATTAATTTTTTATTTTCAAATAAAACCTATTATTTTTAAATGCAGGTGACGGCGACACTATCGCTTGCTGCTGCGTGCTCGTCAGCAGGGATTGCGGTTTTGTATTCAAAAGACTTGAAATTTTGTACAGGTGCAACGCGTCTACCATGCGATAGGTTTGAGCTCTCTATAGCTCTGGCATTTGTTACGTGGTTCCTTATAGCCATGTCATCGCATGTGATGTTTTGGATATTAGCATCCGTTTAAGTGCAATGTTTTTGCTCGTCAACTCTTACACATTTCTGAAAGTCAAGGAAATACTCCATGATTTGTTGCGGGAGTTTGTTTTGGTGTGTGTCCCTTTTCATTTGAGGTTTTTTCTAATTGGTGTAAGATACTTTTAATGTATGTAAAATGCTTCTTCTTTTACCGCAATGTGATCTCATCTTCGTGTAATATATCCGTTTAGTTTTTTTTTTTTTCTGTAATGAAACAAAAAAGGAAAGTCGAAGATTTGTAGTTGTAACATTTGCTGAATTGTTTGCAAGAGTAGTGAGTTACAACAATGTGATTTGAACATTTTAGGGGAAACCACCCCTGATATTATCTATGTTTTAGAAGCATCACATGTAATAATACTAATAATGCAGTCAATCTCATCCGCAACCTCTTTCATCGATGGCCGATTCTGTCTCCGTTCATCCAAACACGCCGCGGCCAAATCCCCAACAGCTTTCATTGTCTCCAATTCCACTTCGGTTGCCCCTTCTCTAAGCTCCGGATCGATCACAGCCATCAGTTTCCCCCCTTCAAGCACTCTCTTCATATAAACCACAAGGTTCACATTCTCCTCCTCCCTGTTGAAATCAATAGCTTTCTCCGAAGTCAAAAGCTCCAACAAAACGACGCCGAAACTATAAACGTCGCTCCTATCGGTCAACTGAAGATTGAGATAATATTCGGGATCCAAGTACCCTAACGTCCCTTGTGCCGATGTTTGAATATGTGTACAATCCCTTTCCGCTAACTCAACAAGCCTCGAAAGCCCGAAATCCGAAACCTTCGCATCAAGGTTTTCGTCCAACAGTATGTTACTCGTTTTCACATCGCGGTGATAAATTGGTGGCTCGGCCGAAGAATGCAGGTACGCGAGCCCATCAGCCGTCTGATGGGCTATGATCAAGCGCTTCAGCCAGCTGAGTGGGCCCCTCTTTCGATGCAGATGTTCGAAAAGGGTTCCGTTGGGGACGTACTCGTATACTAAAAGAGGCTCCTCGAGCTCTACACAACAACCCAGTAACCTGACGAGGCTCCGATGATTGACCTGGCAGAGGATTTGGACTTCGTTCAGGACTAGGGCGTCGCCTTTGGTGTTTCCGGGCTTCGGGCGCTTGACGGCTATTTCGGTCCCATCTTCGAGAGTGCCTTTGAAGACTTCACCAAAGCCACCGGAGCCGAGCATGTTTTCTTTGGTAAAGTCGGCTGTTGCTTTTCGGATCTCTTTGCCCGAGAAAACCTTGGCCGATTTGCCACTGGAGTTGGCGTTTAAGATATCCTCCCGTTCTTTGATTAGTGTTTTACGAGCTACGTGTTTCATGTACTGACGTTGTCGGTAAACTAGGAATCCGGCTAGGGCCACGAGTAGTACCACGCCGGTCGCAGCTGGAGATAGTTTTTTTCATATTTTTTTCTCAGTTAGTAGTGTGTAAATTAAGTTTTAGTATTACAGAACGGAATAAATTTTCAAGATTAAAAATCTGAAGGGACAACCAAAAAAAACAACGGATAAACATATTCAAAGTAACGCTTACACCCAATAACAGGAGTTTGGTTCTTGTGAAATTTGCAGCCTGTCCCATTTCGACACTCTGCACAGAGTAATAAATGAGGATCTATATTTCTTAATTTAACTGAAAATTTATTATTCAACTCCTCAAAGAAAAAGAAAAAATCACCGACTTTGGCAATATCCGGAGGCGAGATCCCAATATCGCCCTTTCTCGCAGAGGCACCTCTTTAGCCCACCATTTATTGGATCCGGCAAGCACTTCGAAAATGGCAAATCACGGCAGTCTAGCGTCGTCTTGCAGAGAGGCTCCGGCGGCGCCGCCCACATGAGCTCCAAACCAGGCGGCGGCCACTTGGCGAACGGCAGGGCAGGATCCAGATTCACGTAGCTCTGATACGCCATGCACCCATTCGCGTGAACCCGGACAACGTACGCGTTCTGCGAGCCCCCGGTCCGTAACGAACAGCACAGTGACTGTTTTTTACACGCCGCAGCTGACGGGGTGTTGTCGGTGTAAGTGTGGCACAGGCAATTCGTCGAACAGTTGATGGGCACCTATTATCCAGAGACATATTTTACAAATCAGGACGAAATTTACATGAAATTAGACTACATTAATGTGCGTGATTCTGTTTTCGCTTAATCTGCTGAAATTATTCGATGGGTTCGACACCAGGTGGAGTTATGCACACCAGGTGTTTGATAGAAGTCATGAGTGACAATGCAAACCTGTAAATGTAACAAATTGTCAGTGCAATTCATGAGAAGTAAAGTGTTGCTGCTGGTGATGTTGAAGGGAGTCGAATCGTCGATCTGAAAGCCTTCGGTGCTGTAATCCTCCGAGAAGCAGGTGTTTGGTAACACGTTCGGGGGCCTGATAACCATTCGTTGGGCTTTCGGGTCAACGGATGTGATCGCGTAAGGTACACTGACCTTGGAGATGAAGTAAAGCGTGCTTGTGTTTGAATTGCACTTGATTTTGTAGGATTGGTCTCCACAATTCGGGCCGGTGCTTAACGGGTAGGGTACCGGAGTCTTGCCACAAAGCCCGCAATGTATATCACCCTTTGTACAGTATGCTAAGAGGAGAAACGTTGCAAGGAATAGTAATGGTAATGGTCGAATTTCTTCGCAGTTTGCCATTGGAGCAGAGAATAAATTGTTTTGATTAATTTGATAACACATTACTTGGTGTCAGTCACTATATAGTTTTACATGATAGGTGTAAAAATATTGAATGATGAGTGGGATTGGGAGTCTAATTTTGTTGTCCCTTTTTAAAGTGGTACTGAGCAAGAAGATTATGTGGGGAGTGTGAAATTCCTTGTTTCTATACATTGGTTTTGGTTGAAGAAAAAGAAATGGGGAAATTGGATTGGACACATGCATGGATCTTAGAGGTCGACCCGAATTCTTGTGCCCGATGTTCATCGGGATTTTGGTAACGATTTTTGAGAAAGATGGTGCGATCAGAATGTGATAGGATACATGTTGATGTTTTTTTTAGTGTATGTTGTCGATAAGGTAAAGTGTACCTGGCAAAATTTGGAGTGATTCGTTCAATCACTATTAATTTTTGTTTTCTTGAATTCTGGGGATTGCTATTATTAATTTATTATTAGTTATTCTGATCAGTTATGGAAACAAGATCCAATTCGTTTTAGCTTTTAGGTCGTTTAATTTTAAGTATTAAAAGCAAGTGGTGATTGGAGAATGTGACGAATCCACTAGGAAGCTCTGCTCATAACCCTATTCAATTTTCTGGGAAATAGTTTGGGAAGATTTTATTTTATTTTATTTTATTTTTTATGTAACGAGTTATGAGATCATTAATGCGGGTTCTGGTGTCTGGAAACAATTTCAGAGTTGTATCTGTGCAATTTTCAAAATAAAGATATGTTTTTACTTTTCTTTTTGTGCCCTCGTTGATATCCAAATTTACAAGCTTATGTTTTGATTGTGCTTGGTGGTAACAACTAACCATGGGAATGTTTATAAACTCCCGCTTATAGCTTTTATCTCACTAAGTTTTAAACTCAGTTTATACCTAAGACTAAAGTTGTAAACGAGCTCAACTAACAGCTCGAAAAATATTTATGAGTTTAACTTAATTTCGAGATCGAGTTCGAGCTCGGTTACTAATTTGGAGTTGGAGCTTGCTCAACTTCGACTAGTAATTTAGGTTTCGAGCTCATAATATAAGATCTAGCTCGAATCAAGCTCGAATCATTACAATGATTAAAATATAAAAAATATTATATATAATATATACATAAATATAATATAACATATAGATGTGTGTGTGTGTGTGTGGTAGTATTCCATATTATATTAGTTTTTGCAAAGATAAGTCGAAAATTTGATTGTAGTTTGTAGACAACCACTGTTTTTGAAAGAGACATTTGGACAATTAATTATGTGACATCAAAACTATATAATAATTCTTGATGGCGAAATGGGGGCCTTTTGCACTTTATCCTAAAGTAAACGAACTATGTAATCAGGCAATAAATTAATAAAAAAAAATCCGTTTTGAATTTTTGTGAATGATTAAAATTCTTATCATCAATAATAAAAGCAATACTATGAAAGAATATATACTAGTCTAACCCATTGGAAGATTTATTTCTCTGAGTTTGCGCAGCGTGCATCTGGGTTTGAAAATTCCTCGTTAAACGCATATTAATATGCTTACACTAGTTAGTTGAATTGAATAAAATTTAGTTTCTCCAAGCAGTGTGTGACAGTGACATTTTAACTTGATCGTTTTTAATTGTCACCATAACCATAAACATTTAGTTTTTTATTTTTAAGGTAATTAAAAAAATAGAAATACATTTCAAATAACTCCTCGGTACAGTAACTATTGATGGTAAAAGAAAACAAAAGTACGTATAATTAAATAAGCACACAAAGTTTTTTTAAGTTTTTATTTTTAGATGCACAAACACTATTTACAAATTGGGATTTCATACAACACACAAGCAAGTGGACCCTTTCTTAGGTTTTCCACAAACCATAGACATGCACGAAAAGTATGGCAAACAACGAAACACAAATCAAGAACAAAAAAAAAAAAGCAAGATTAATTTGCCTAATTATTATTTCAATCATGAAAATCGACCTGGCAATTGAGTCGAAATTAATTACGTGCCCTCAGCTTTCCTTAGGCACGTAACAAACACGCACTTGTTGTTGTTGTGTTCATCCATCATCATCACTTGACAGCCCGGCAAGAATTCATTAGATTTTGTTGACCCGCAACCGTTTCGGCGGCGGATCGAGGCGGAGAACAGGCGGCGAAGCCACAATCTGGCCGGAAAAGCTGGATTTCGGTGGCCGATAACCGTCCCGAGTCGCCCGGAAGCCTCATGTAGGAAGCTGACGGCGATTCATTTAGCCATGTCCCAATAATATTCCCTTGTCCACCATTTTTGTACTGTACTATTGCTTTATACACAAATGGAATTAAGCCCTCCATCTCTCTCTCTCTGTGTGTGTGAGTGTGTGTGTTTTTTTTCAACGAGAGCTGGATTAAAAAGGGAGGGTGGGGGTTGATGACGTGGCGTAATGAAATGGGTTGGATCATAGCTGTTTACGCTAAGATAAGGTGAGATTAAGCATCGTAAGGGGCCCGGAGACAAATGACACATGGGCACGAACCTTTGAAAACCATTCTTCGAAAGTTGAATCTTAACTACATTCTCATTACATCTTACCAAACCTAACTAGAATATTTGTTTGTCTTGTTGTGTACTTATTTACTTCTAATGATTTTATTCACAATGGTGATGTATGGATGTTTCCATCTCAATTTCTAATTTTTAGTGGAAAAAATGATAAATAAAAATTTATTAATTTTTCTATGAAAATTGAAATTATGTTTGAATGAATATTTTTGTAATCAATTTTTTATTATATAATAAATTGAAAGTTGTTAGTTGTGGGATCTATTTTTAATATTTTAATTTGAATATATAATATAATATTAATAAAGTTGTAGATGGTGAGTCCTACTAGATAGATACTCTCTCTGTTTCATTATGTAGGTCGTTTAATCCTCTTAAATTTTTTCCTAAATAAATAACGTTTTAGAGATAATAGTGTTTAACTTCCTTAAATACTCCTATATGTAACTCTACTTTTTCCCCTTTATACTTTTTCTGAAACGACGATTGTACTTCTCTCTTCCTGCACGTATACCGACATTTTTATTGGACTCAAGTTTTTCCCTTTTTTTTTCCTTACAAATCATGGGAGCACAATTATATTTATATGGTACCAAATAAATAATCTATCACAGCCCAACACCCAACTCCAATATTGGAGACTCAACTCTTGATTTGGTTCAGATCAAGTAATAAAGTTTCTTGAGGAGTCCGTCGAATTATCAATGGAACCGAATCATTTATCTCCACAGTGGATTGCACAAGTGTATTTGAGCGAATCTCATTCAATAAAAACTCCGTACTCTCATGATTTGTACTCTCTATATTTATATTTATTGGAGTTACATTAAGTCAAATGAGAATTTAGAATTATTATTTGAATTAGTATTACTAGAACTGGAAGACATGGAACTGGAAGCCATGTGTGTTTGATGTTTAAATTTTTAGCGACAATTCAAAATTACATTTCATTTCATTTAGCCCCAAACCTGAAAATTGAAAATTTAAGTAGAATATGAAGGGGCATATGAAGAAGACGGAAAGATTACGAGAGGGGAGAGAAATGTGTGGAGTCATCATCACTATGGGTTAATCAGTCATTTTAGTACCTTTCTTAATAAGTGAACGACCTACATAATGAAACAGAGGGAGTATAATTTAAAAATAATAATATTTAAAGTAGATATTGGTGGTAGTGGTGGGTCCCACAACCTTAAAGATTAGATGTAATTGGTAAAGTTGAAATATTTTAATGTGAAAAATGAAAATTGAAAAAGGTAATTTCCAATGAAAAATCGTAAACAAACATGATTCTAATTTTCGAAATAGTTGGAAATTGAGAAATGGAAAATGGAAACGATTCCATACATGACCACCTTCCCATCCCTTTTAATTGTGGTTTTATTTAGAGATTTAATTTTGTGGTAAACAAATGTTGTCTTAAAATTTAGAAAATGATTATGGTGTGTCGTGAATGCACCATGCCCCATCCCCATTATATTTACATTCATCCATTTACCAATTTTTTCCCTATTTATTTTTAGAAATTTTATTTTCAAAAATTGAAACAAATTTATGATAATATATAATTATGAAAAATAATTTATAGAGATTAAGAAGAACCAGAACAACTTAAATAGTAATAGCGTCTACTACCTTAAATATAAGTTACATTGGTTATTATATATTTATAGGCAAATATTTGAGTAAAATCGATTTAATAGTATGATACCATTTTGTCAACTTGCCCGCCCATCCCGCCCGGTCATAACCCTAACTAAAATTAAAAAAAAAAATAAAAAAATAAAAAAAATCCACTCTGCCATTTCAGCCCCAGCCCCCAGCCCCTCCCCTTTACTCCATTTCTCTCTCGCACTCACACATGGCCATCGACGACCACCGTCGGGGGCGGCCGCTCTCCTCCTCCGATGAAATTTCACAAGAATTATATCATTTAAATCGTCTCGTCTCTTTCATTTTAAATCCAAAATTATATTTATGATTCGATATTCCGATCATCATAAATTTGAGGCCAAATTTTACGAATGTCAACTTTGACCTCCGATTTACGATGATTTATCGGGTCAATCTCGAATCCGCAATCACCGCTCAACTTCATGCATTTTAATTTATGATATCCCCGATTTATATTTTCAAATAGGTGTCGGAATCGACACCGACGACGGTAGGCCTTTTTTTGTGTTTTTTTAAATCTGTTCACTCTCTCTATTTTCTACCATGGTTTGTGGTCACCGCTTTGTTGTGCCCTCCCATTAATGAATTTGCGTGATGATGTTAGAATCTGCGTAGTTGTGTGTGTGTGTACATTTGTGTAATTTTGGTGGTATTGTTGTTTGTGGAGGAGTTGATTACTATATATGTGTTTGTTTTCATATTTCTAATGGTGTTAGTGCGACGGTGGTCGGTGGGGGTTGAGGTGGTAGGGTTTGATCGAAAGGGTTGAGATTCTTTTATTTTATAATTTTTGCGTGTTTAACTAAAATAATATTGTATTTGGTTAAATATATTTGCACCAAGAAATTTATTTCAAGTATCACAAGTTCTATAAAAAGTATCAAGAAAAAAAAGTGTATTGATTTCATGTCAAATTTTACCTTTTCCATATTTAAAGTATTACAATATCAATTTAAAGAAGCACAAACTGTAATCAAAGTATCAAAAAATATATATAATATATATATATATACACACACACACACACACTATTTTAACTCCTGGTTGAAATAAGATTTTAAGGTATTACATATAAGGTTGTTAATGCATCACAAAATATAATTAGATTTTCACAATTACAAGTAATACAAATTAATATGATATTTTCATATTAATGTATTATAAATTACAGTAAAAGTATCACAAAATCTAGTTAAAAGTATCACATTTAACGTATAAATATTGTATATTGTACCCCTATATGGAGTATCAAAAACTGCAATAAGAGTATTACAAATCTATTTAAACGTATAACAACTTTAGTTAATAGTATTACATAGTATAATTTATTGTAAAAATATTACAAAAAATAGTGAAATTAAATTATAGATAATGTGATAGTTTACTATTTTGTAATATTTTAACAATATTTTTATGACACTTATATATATATATATATATATATTATATATATATATATATATAATGTGATACTTTTACTCGATTTTGTGATACTTTTATTTGATTCTAAGTTACTTTAAATTGAGTTTGTTACTTTAACTAATTTTCTAATACCTAAAACTTGGCAGATTTTAACTTTTTATTGGTGATTTTTTTTTTAAATTTGAATTGACAGTTTTGTAGAGTGAAACGAGATGAGATGAGAGTGATCGATCGAAGTTTGGCATAGTGAATCGATGTAGATCGGATGTCAAATTTGATGATTTGTGACTTTTGACCTCAGATATATAGTGAATGGAGTATTAAATCGTAAATCCGAATTCGAATTTGAAACTAGGGAGACGAAATGCTTCCAACAATATAAAATTTGTAAAAATTTAATTTCTATAGTGGCCGATGGCGGCGGCCGGAGCTCGATGGGGGGAGGGTGGGGAGTACACTTATGTGTACATTTTTGTGTTAGAAAGAGAAATATAAAATTAATAATTTTTTACATTTATTAAATATATGGATTGAAGCAACATATCAATTAATAAATTTGATTAAAAGTAGTCTCATAATATGAATTCGGTCTCACAAGAGACCTACTATTTATTTGTTTGTCTGTTCGGTTCTTATTAAAATTATCCTCACATTTTGTTATTGATTAGGTCATATTAGTCTTAGGATTAATTTAGAAAATATAATTGAGGTTTAGTTCAGTGACTGACACTTAACCATAATTATATGTTGAAAACTTCAAATGCCTCTTGCTATATTTTATTATACAAATTGCGATATCAATAAGGATATTGAGAATATTTGTCAAGAAAATAGTCAAATACACATCTTAAGAAGCTCATTAGCTAGGCCTGTAGGTTGTTTGGTGTCCTCCCCTCAACCTTAAAGAATATTCAAAATCAACATATATTTTATATGTATACAATTATTATAATTTTAATAATAATTGAACTTCTCTATGTGGGATAGTCCAACACAATACACAAACATTTTCTATCAAGTTCTAACTTGATAGATAAATGAAATTTCTCACTTTCAATCTCGTGTATTTATTGAGAAATATATAATTTTTTTAAGAAATTGCAATATCTAAATTATATATTATATTCAAAATTCTCGTTTCTCTCCTCCCAACAAAAGTCTGAAATTAATTCTATTACCTTATTTTTTTTGTCCCTTGTCAAAGTTTAGTTTGTGTCCCATAGTTTTCAATTTATAAGTTTGCGTCCGCCTGAACTCCACGAGTCTACGTTGAAACCTCTTAAGAGTTAGGGGTATAATTTATAATTTTAAAAGATACTTAATTTTTCTTTAATTAAGTCAAATCTCAAGATAGTTTTTGTAATTATCGCTTGATTTTAACTTAAATTATAAGTGGAAAAATTAGCCGGCCATTGAAAACAACAGGCGCCCGATGTATGGATAATTGATTAATTAGTACATAAATAATACATTTTATAACATTTTGGATTACGGATTTTTAAAAGCGAAAGGTTGAAAGACTTGGATTGAGTTAGCTAATGTGTAATTTTCTATGATGCCTGAACGAACAAGACTTCACCATATGTGATGATAAAATTTGTTATAGATAAGCCCTATCTTTATATATATGGTTTTCATTCCTTCTCAAGTTTCCAAATATGTTATATAGGTGCATAAAAATTAATGTTGCAATTTTAAAATGCCTGCGACAGCTGAACCACAGCTCCAGCGAGATCTATTTTTGGTGTTTAATGATTAATCTTTGTTGTGTCTTTAAGATTATCAAATATATTATGCTGCCTTGAAGAAGAAACTCTTAGGATAATGAGTTTCTACCTAATCTATTATTGGAGTCTAATTAAATGGATCAAAAGAATTTGGTTATAAATATAAAATATGGTCTCAAATACAAATATGACAACATATAGTATTTTATAAGATACTGTAAAATTAAGGGGCTTTGACCAATTAGGCCAAAAGCAAAGAGTCATATTTCATTTAGGGCCAAACGTTTTTTATATTTAACTTCAATATATACATTACAAATTTGCCCCTATTGAAATTAAACTATATTAATACAAATCCTCTTTATAATACGAGACAAAAACTTCTTTATATGCATTGTTCTTTGATTCGATGTTCCACGCGCCATTACAATTCACACAATTTTCAGAATACAATTCACACGATTTCCAAAATCGGAGCAGTTTGAATTTCATACTTCCCTTTATATAATTTCATACCAAATTTAACAATTCACACAATTTACAAAATTTTCATACTTTCCTTTATATAATTTCATACTAATAAAATTTCGTACTAAATTTAACAATTCACACAATTTACAGAATACTCTCCTTTATATAATTTCATACTAATAAAGTTTCGTAATTAAATTTTATATAATTTCATACTAATAAAGTTCCGTACTTAAATTTAACGATTCACACAATTTACAGAATAAGAGCAGTTCGAATTTCATACTTTACTTTAAAACTTCATACTAATAAAATTTGATTGGTCCTTTTAGTATGATCAATTCACACCATTTTCAAAATACAATTCACACAATTCTCAGAATCGAAACAGTTCGAATTTCATACTTCTTTAGAATTTCATACTAATTTGAAAACGACTATTTCATACTAATTTCATACTAATTTGGAAAAGACTTTTAGAATTTCATACTAAGATAATTTCATACTAATTTGGAAACGACTATTTCATACTAATTTCATACTAATTTCATACTAATTTGGAAAAGACTTTTAGAATTTCATACTAAGATAATTTCATACTAATTTGGAAACGACTATTTCATACTAATTTGGAAAAGACTTTTAGAATTTCATACTAAGATTTTGATTGGTTCATGTTGATGTGAATTTCATACTATCTTTCTATATACCATATTCTGAAAAATTCCATACTTTTCGTACAATGTTTTTTTTTTTAAGAATTTCATATGAATTTTTAGAATTTCATAAAATTTGACATTACAATTCACACAATTTCCCCATTATAATTCACACAATTCATACATGTTTTTTTTTTAAGAATTTCATACATGTTTCTATGAATTTTTAGAATTTCATAAAATTTGACATTACAATTCACACAATTTCCCCATTATAATTCACACAATTTTTAGAATTTTGTTGGAAAAGCCTCGTATTCATGTTTTGGAATTTGTTGTGAGCAGTTCGATTTTGTTGGAATTTTGTTGTTTCACACAAGTCGTTGAGAGAGTTTATTTAGGGGCAATACAGCCAATTTTTATTTATTTATAATTATTAATTAATAAAATTAACTTGACCTTAATGGGATAAAATATTTTAAGGTAACTAAACGGTAAAAAGAAGTTTTGATTTGGTACTAATAGGAAATTTCCCCTAAAATTAAATAGCTTTGAAAAGCCCTTTTTTTTCCTTGGTTTAATTGTTATGTTCATTACTAATTTAAATGAGTCTTATCTTATGAGTAAAGAGGATGTTAAAAAATAAATAAATTAAAGAGGGTCGTGAATTGATTTAAAGGGGCGTATCAAAGAATGATCAAAATTGCAAATCCTTTGATCTACACGATATAGATCTAAATTGATTAGTATATTAATTAAATAACCAAGAAAGTTGAAAAGTTGAGTGGAAGGCCATATCTATACATTTGGCAACCACCATATCTGGACTCTAGTGCGGTCACATTTGCTCGGATTGGTGTTTAAGTCTTGAAATTAAATAATTCCACAAATTGTCTTAATTATTGTTTTAATATTTTTTGTGATACCCTGTTTTCAATTTACAAAGAACAATCATAGATGTTGACAAATTAGATAGCACCTGGGTTTATTAGGAAAAATAATGCTATAAGAAATTGTAGCCATCAGCCGGTTGTTTTTTCTCATACCTCAAATTCACCGGTCAACAAAGAAGAAAAGGATGAAGAAAAAAAGGGGGTGGGGGGGGGGGGGGGGGGTCAATGGTTTTTAGCAGCCCAAGGAAAACCTTGGAGAGACCTTTTGACTGGTCTTCCCGCGCCTATGCCACTCGGAGTGAAGAGTCTTGTTAGCTGGATGGTATAATTTTTCTTCGCCACTAGTGGCAACGAAGTTCTTGGTAATTAGCAAGGGGGAAGGAAGATCTCCACTCATTTCATTCATTCAGTGCCTGCGGTGAGGCGCGACCCACAAGCTGGCCAAAATCGTCTTCATCCTATCTTCTGCAAACAGGTTGGATTCTCTTTCTGTTGAAAATCGTCTGTTGCGGGCTATCATTCTTATCTTAAGGGACTTCATTTCCTTTCCGTTAATGCCATATCTGTCCTGTCCTGCGTTTATTCCGCAAGTTTCATGTCGGAAATGCTGTTGAAAGATGAATTGAATCCTCCTCGTGGGATATCTTTACTATGGAATAAAATTCCTACGAATCCTTTCATTTCTTCCCCTTTTATGCTATCTAGTATGACCTATTGTATTGGTATGGGTATGGCTTCAGAAGGATCCATTCTTAGTAGTAGACCCAAGGCGCGGTAACTATTAAAAATTCTCTATAAATCTCTTAAATAGGAATGGTTCTCCTTCCCATAGGCTCCACGTGGCTCGATCGAGAATTTTGTAAGTTGCTAGTAGCAACGAATGATCGGAGTCATTGAAAGCTTCGTATTTTCATCTTTATTTACTATTTAGGTACCTTAGGTCTATGGTACCAAAAAAAAAAAAAAATAAAATAAAAATAAAAAAGAGACGAATAAACAAGGATACGTTATAAATCCTTGAAGTTGTTGAGTAGCACGTTTTTCCTTTTTTTCCGATTTTTAGTATATAATTGTTAAAGAGAGGCGTAGATGATTTTGGCTAGTAGGGAGCCGATTAACGGGGGACCGACCTGGTGGATTGTTTAAGTCCATGGATTTATTGGCGCTGCACTTTTTTTTCTTGGCCGGAACGACTTATGATAGAATACGGCTTGTTTATCTTACAAAAAGAATCCTTTTTCTTTACAGTCGTATCTACTGTGATAAGAAAGCGTTCTTAGTTCAGTTCGGTAGAACGTGGGTCTCCAAAACCCGATGTCGTAGGTTCAAATCCTACAGAGCGTGATTTTTTCTTCGTAGATCGAATTAGACTGAAATGGATTCAGTCACTTGCACAGTAATTAGAATTTGACCTCCTGGGGATTAAAGAAAGTTCCTCGCCTCGATCGTTGGTCAATCGATAGTGTGCTTATCGCTCTACTTCGCTTGATTCTCATGCCAGTGGACTCGTCGCTCAAGCTTTAGGCCTTATTAGCTTCATTTCTTGAGGAATCAGAGTTTTAATCTGTACTTCCTTTCCTTGCATCTCTTTCAGAGCCTTGTCTGCCGGCGAATACGGGATTGTCTCTGCCCTTTTGGCTAACATCGCCCACGGGACGTCCAGGCAAAAAGGGATTGTATTAGTGCTTTTGAGGCCGAAGCGAAGCTATCTCGTCTCAGGGAATTTAGCTCTTTCTTGGGGTTGAATGTGATTTTCATTCATTCTTATCACCTTAGGAAATGAGCAAAGACAGCTCGCCATGACGCATGACAAAGGAATAGAGGAGGAAGGATAGTTGATTGAAGCAGAATAAAGTTCAAATTCTAGTTTTTCAGAAACCATTTATTGGGCCTGGCCATTTTGAGAGTCTCATCCAGGACAGGAAATGCAATGATGACCAATAGTACAGAGGCAAATGCCAGGTAGAGTGCTTATGCCCGGGCTTCAAAGAGGCCAGTAGGATGGAGCTATCACTAATAGACAGATGGGATTGTTTGCAACAAAGTGTCTATATAGCAAGGGCTCTTGAAACTATATCCTATAGAATAGGGACTCGACCAAAGGCTCAGCCGAAAGAGAAACTTTCTCAGTCGAAGGAGAAACTGAATTCAAATCTCACTTTAAYACGGTTGTTAGCCGTCTCAGTAAGGGTAGTGAGCAAGTTTAGGTTTAGGAATAGGAAGAATTCTTAGGCCCTGAAATCTGTAATCATGCCGAAAGGGGGCGCTATCCGGAACCCACGGAGACAATCTGCTTCGATTGGGCCTTGCAGGCAGCTCGTCCCCGGTCAATATTGGATCAAACAATAGGGGGCCTCAAAGTCCGATACAGGAACCTCTTTCTCTTACTCAATGGGCCTTTCCCTCCCGGGAGAGGTTGGGTCCTTTTTTCTTTTTTTAAGAAAGAAGCAATGGTAATGGAGTGGGGACTAGTACTACGAGATTCGGACTCACCCCATCAACCTCACGGGCGGGTCGGGGTGACCTGTCTAAATAATTTTAATTATAAAATATTAATTATTTTAAATATAAAAGATTAAATATATTACTATAAAAAATTAAATATAAAACTACAAATTTAATAAAAACAACATAAACCGAGAAAAATGAAATTATTATACATTTATTAGCTTATAAATTTATTTATAATTTATTTATTTTATTAATGTATATTATTTATAAAAATATCATTATTTATGTATAAATGTTAAATATAATATAAAGTGTATAAAAATATAAATAACCATATAAATTATATATATAACATATAAATAAATATATATGTATATAATAAAAATATTGTGCGAGACGGGGCGAGTACCCATCGGGTGTGATACGAACCTAATATCCATACGTGATATTATTTGATATGTGTGGGTATTTATGGTAAACGACCTCATTTCCTGAAAGGAGCATTTCTTTTGGGAGGTGAGCGAGTTGGATAGTTTCTTTGGAGAGGTGGGCGAGTTGGTTTGTAGAGTAGCGACCTGTAGTATGAGGATGAGTTCTCATATAGGGTCGCGACCTCTTATATTTTTGTGTTGGATGCTTGAGCTCGGTTATGGGCTTAATGTGAATGGTTTATGGGGTGCTGGCGGACTATAAGGAAAGAATAACAGGCCCAGGCCTATTATGGTAAGAGATCTATTATTTATGGGAACTTAGCATATAGAAGGAATCCTAATTCTAAGTCGGTTGTGGTGTCATGGTATTTAAGGAATTATGGTGAGAGAAGGTAACCCTAGACCGGGGGGCACTTCTCTTGTCTATATAAAAGGAGGTGCATATCTCTCATTATTTTTATCTTGTCTTTATCATACGTTGGGCGTTTTGAACTACTATATGTTTTTGACTTAAGCATCGGAGGACCTTCGCGGGTTCGAAATCCGACCCGCTTGGAGGTGCTGTTTTGCAGGATCGGCTAGGTCGCCAGGAGTATCATTCGGAAGCTTAGCGAATCGCTGTGACGTGTTTGGAAGCTGTTTCAGGTCGCTGATCTCATATTTGAGGTTAGTACCCCATATTCTTGGTAACCAATCGATTTGGATTTATCAAGTGGCGCCGTCTGTGGGAAAGAGGGACAACGAGTCCTTGAGCGAAAGGCGTGAGAAATCTCGTAAACGAAGCATGAAAAACAGTAACATATTACCCAAAACCCTACACTTTGGTTCTGGGTCGAATAAACCAAAGAAGAAGAACAGAGCGGTGGATATCAATGAAGAAGATGCAATAAAAGATGGACAGACACCTTCCCAGGTGGAACCAGCAGCCCCAGGTTTGGAGGGCACGCCGCCGCCCTCCCCAAAGCGGCGTGATGGAAAGCAACTAGCAGGAGATTTGGAGGCAGAGAAGACGGAGGTGGTGGCGCAGAGAGCGATTCATATAGGAACGAAGGAGTGGAAGGATTTACCAAGGATAAGCCCTGTCAAATTAAAAAGGGATTCTTAGATGGGCTTATGGATTTTGTACCTCCGGAGAGGCAAGAAGAATTGAGCAAGCATTTAGCTGGCGAGCTGGGTACTCTGAAAGAGAGAGATGAGGGACCTAATAACGAGCAAGAGGAGAGATCGACAACTAGGAGGGCAAAACAGAACGAAAGGTCTCCGTCTAGGAGACCTTCTCGTGGAAGGAAAGGTCGGAGTAAACGAAAATATGAGGACACTTTCAGTTCTACCTCATCCACAGATTCTCATACTCATAAGCGTAAAGGGAGGGAGTGAAGGTGAAACGGAGCCATTACAGGCGTAGAGGTCGCCGACATGACAAGCATACTAGTGAGAGCGGGACCCAGACCTCAGATACGGATGGTCAATCTCAAGATAAAACCCGTAAGAGTCGTAGTGGGTACAACGAATGAAAGAATGAGAATGAGGTGGGGTCAGAAAATAAGGCTTTTAGAGATTTGCATGAGGCCCTGCTAAAATTACAAAAGCGAGTAGAAGGAGAGAAATTCGATGGAGATGAGGGACATCACTTCGCGGATGATATGTTACAGACCGCAATGCCTAAGGGGTATAAGGCGTTAGAATTTCAATATCGGGGGACGACATATCCAGTCGAGCATTTGCAGCTCTTCGAGAATGCAAGGATGTTACACAGTTACACAGATATTGTGGCGTGTCAGGCCTTTGTATCCACTTTGAGAGGAATTGCACAAAACTGGTTCTATCAGTTGCCACGAGGAAAAATTACCAGTTATCAGGTGTTGCGAGCTGCTTTTTCGAAGCAATTAGCGTGAGGCAGAATGCGAAGACGGCACATTCGCTTTTTACTATGGTGAAGCAACCTAATGAGACATTGAAATAATATGTTAACAGGCTTACCAGCGCCACTCTGGAGGTACCTGTTTCTACTGATGAGATGAAGGCTGGAGCTTTACACCAAGGATTGAGGAGGGAAGACTTACACAAGTCTTTGGTGAAGAAGGAAGCGGGAACCTATGATAAAGTTTTGGAAAGATGCCACAAATATATATAGGTAGAGGAGGCTGAGGAGGAACATCGGGTGCATTTTGGTAGGGAGGTCGCGGTTATGGGAGGTAGTGTATCTAGGAGGGAATTGAGGAGAGAACCAACAAGGATATTGCGCGGGCTCTTGAGCCCGAGCTCTGTGATTAGCAAAATTCCGGAAGAGGATATGCGAGATTGGAGAAATGAGGATTTTACACCGTTGGCCTACCCGCGGGTTAAGGTATTCACTATTATGGAATGCTTTCTATAAAGTGGCCAGAAGATTGCACGTCGATCCTTACTCACCCTAAGACTAATTCCTTCTGTTTATTTCACAATAATTATGGGCATTTCACTGAAAGTTGCAGGCATCTCAGGGAGGAGATAGAAAGACTCATAAAAGCTGGGCATCCGAAAGAAGTGATTTACAAGGATAGAGAGCCAAAGGAGCAGGGACGACCATTGCCTCCACCACCGCCGAGGGATCCACCTCAGGATCAAGTCTCGAAACAACCACAGCAAGGAAATCAGGGACATGATGACCCACGAAGAAACAAAGGGAGGATAAACATGATCTCGGGCGGTCCAACCGATGGGGATTCCAACAATGCGCGAAGGAGGCATGTTAAGTCAGCTCGCTTGGAAACATGGGAGGTCGCCAGTGTGAGTCGGCGATCTCAGATAGAAGAGACGGTCATCTCTTTTGGCCCTAATGATTGTCGCGGGCTGTAGGAAGATCACAATGACGCGTTGGTAATTGAAATCGAGGTGGCAGGATACGAGGTCAGCAGAATCTTTGTGGATAATGGGAGCTCGGTGAATATAATATATACAGATTGTCTTGAGCAGATGAAATTAGAAAAAAAGGTGCGCTCATATATGCGTTTAATGGGGCACAGGTAATTACTGAAGGAGAGCTGACGCTGACAGTGATATTAGGGAAGGATGAGTTGCGAGCAAAGAGAAGTCTAAAATTTTTTATAGTTCGGGGGAGGTCGGCATATAATGCTATACTAGGTCGACCAGCCCTTAACGCATTTTAGGCCGTAACGTCGACTTATCATATGAGTATCAAATTTTCGGCGGGAGACGGAGTGGGGGAAGTTATTGCGGAACAGCAGGTCGCGAGATCGTGCTATCATATGACGGTTAGGAAAGGGTTAATTGAAAACAAGAGAGAAAGGGATGATGATCGGCCAGAAGGAGTACTTAATGCAAAAAAGATAAAGGAGCAGGAGAATTCTGTTCTACCGAATGAGGAACTGATGGAAACCTCGTTAGAGGAAGGTCGCCCAGAGTATACTACAAGGGTAGGAACCTAAATACCGGAAACATTGAGGGACGAGCTGGTGACATTACTGAGAGAATTTCGGGATGTATTTGCCTTTGTTGATGGGGAGTTAACAGGAGTATCTCCTGAGTTCGCACAACATCATTTAAATGCGGACCCGGAGGCGAGGTCATCAAAGTAGAAGAGGAGGCATTTCGGGCCAGAGCTGGATAAGATAATCGAGGAGGAGGTGCAGAAATTATTGAAAGATAGCCACATAATAGAAATTCAATTCCCGGAATACTTATCTAACGTCGTAACGGTGCGAAAACCGGGACAAAAGTGGAGGATGTATGTAGATTTTCGCGATCTGAATAAAGCTTGCCCAAAGGATCATTATCCTTTGCCACGAATTGATCAGTTGGTGGATTCGACTTCAGGGTGCGAGCTATTGAGCATGATGGATGCTTCACAGGGGTATCATCAAATACCTCTTGCAACGGAGGATCAGCCCAACGTGAGTTTTGTCACTTCTACGGGGACATATTGTTTTGTGTCCATGCCCTTTGGCCTGAAGAATGTTGGAGCTACCTATCAGAGGTTGGTGGATCGAATGTTTAAAGATCTGTTGGGGTCCACTATGGAGGTGTATGTTGATGATATGCTGGTCAAGAGCAAGAAATTTGAATCCCATGTGGAGGATTTGAGGAGAACATTTGTTATACTAAAGCAATATGGGATGAAGCTTAATCCGAAGAAATGTGCGTTTGGTGTGCGGTCTGGGAATTTTTTGGGTTATATGGTGACAGAGAGAGGAATTAAATTTAATCCAGAGAAGGTACGAGCTGTTTTAGAGATGCCACATCCCCGCACAGTATGTGACGTGCAGGTACTTACAGGTCGCATTGCGGGCCTTAGTCGTTTTATCTCCAGGTCGGCGGAGAGGGGTGTTCCATTTTTTAGGACACTTAGGAAAGGGTCCAGGTTCGAATGGACAAAGGAATCAGCAGAGGCATTTCAAGAATTAAAGAAGTACCTGGCTGAGATACCACTATTAACCAAACCGATGCCTTGGGAAGACCTGATCCTATATATATCAGTAGGAGAAGTCGCGGTGAGCTCGGTGTTGATCAGAGAGGATGCGAGCACACAAAGGCCTATTTATTACATTAGCAGGATGTTACAAGGGGCTGAGTTAAAATATTTCGAGCTGGAGAAAGGAGGTTTTGCATTGATTTGTACAGCAAGAAAACTGCGACCATACTTTTTGAGCCACAGGGTGAAGGTGCGTACTAATTTAGCTCTTAAGCAGGTTTTGAGTAACCCAAACGTATCTGGGAGATTGGTGAAGTAGGCTGTAGAGTTGAGCGAGTACGACGTGGACTATAAACCAAGGGTGGCTATCAAGGCGCAGGTGTTGGCAGATTTTTTGCAAGAGATGATACGCCCATCTGACGCGGGCGAGGAAGTAAAGGTATGGACATTGTACACCGATGGCTCAACTATGGTGTCAGGAGCAGAGTTGGGTATTGTGTTAACTAGCCCGAAAGGAGAAAATTTGGAGTTCGCGATCAAGTTGGGGTATAAGGCATCCAGTAATGAGGCTGAGTACGAGGCTGTGCTGCAGGGTATCAAAATGGCAGGCGATCTGGGAGCAAGGAAGGTATGGGCATACACGGATTCTCAGTTGATAACTCGTCGGTTTGATGGTTCTTTTGAAGCTAAGGAAGAGCGGATGACAGTTTATTTGAGTAAATTGCGTGAAGAAGCAGCACGTTTTGAAGAGTTTAAGATGGAACATTTACCGTGAGCTGAGAACACTCGGGCTGATCAGCTTGCTCGGATAGCAGGAGCGCTGGGGACTTGCGATACTCGGAGGATTACGTTGATGGAGTTAGAACATAGTAGCGTGGAAAAAGGGAAGGAGATTATGGAGCTTGAAATCAAGGATGATTGGTGTTCACTTATATGGGATACTCTCGTCAAGGCTAAGGAGGGTGCAGAGAGATTGACAACGAAGGAGGCCAGAACAGCAACTCATTTCTGTGTGGTAAATGAGGAATTGTACAAGAGATCGCGCTTCGAACCTTTTTTTAAATGTTTGGCTAAGGAGCAAGTATTAGAGGTGCTAAATGAAATACATGAAGGATATTGTGGCGATGATGCGAAGGGAAAGGCGTTGGTTGACATAACATTGCGGGCTGGCTTCTTTTGGCCAGGGATGAAAGGTATGGCTAGCGACCTGGTGAGAACGTTTAAAAAGTGTCAAATGCATGCCCTGGTTATTCATATACCGGCTGAAGAGATGGTGATTATGAGCTCGTTGTGCCCGTTTGCACAATGGGGAATTGATATCGTGGGGCCCTTTCCAAAGACCCCGGGCAATAAAGAATATCTGGTGGTAGCGATTGATTATTTTACAAAATGGGTGGAAGTGGTACCCAGAGAAACACCGAGCGAGATCCTAAATGGCGTGAGCTAGGTCTGGTCGGGACAGGTCAAACCAAAATTGTCATCCTTAACGACAATTCATATTATGTGTATGATGTATCATCGACTCGATAATAAATATTTATTATATTCGTTACATTTTCTTGTCTATTTATTTCTTAGAGAGAGAGAGAGAGAGAGTACATAATGAATCATCTACTCAAGTTCATGATTTAACAATTGAAGAAGCACAAAATCAACGCTTCCTATTTCCTATTTTCAACTATCGAGAAAATGTAAAGCGTGAAAAAGTGTTGAACTCATGCTTCACGCTTTTTTTTTCTCTCTTAGGCATTGCGCTTTTCTTCAAAATCTTTTACAGACGCTCATGTTTAATCGTGATTTATACGTGTTTTTATATATTTTTTATACGAAATCGTGAAGGCAATTTTTAATGAATCAAAACTATTAAATTAAGTTGATTATAAATAATTATAAAATCAATAAAATTATATATACGAGGTCGATGATACGGTGCCTTCACGACACCTCAGTAATTTACTATAATTTCTACTCGTGCTTCATCAAAATAAATTTAGATAAAGATTTGAGTGCATACATGTTATAAAGAACGAATATTATTTGTGGGCTAATAATTGAAGCCAAGTTTATATACTGGACCATTATTTTATTCTCCATGAATATTGGGTTTCCTCAAGGCCACAGGCCCAAGCTGAAGACCCCGGTTAAAGCCAATCAAATGGCCATTCAGTTTAGTAACACATACCAAACAAGGCCCAGACCACCAAATGTAAACCGTCGACGCAAAGGTTTATGATCTCCTCCTCCTTTTTAGATTTTTTTTTGTTTTTAATTTCCGTCTCTTTTAAATTACGAGAAAATTGGTAACCACAACCACTACTTTGTGCAATCGATTACTTCTCAAATTTAATGTAATGACTTGCAATATATATCCGTTCATTGAGTAAATTGCACTAGGCATGTTTTATGTACCTGAATCGATTTTATATTATATAATAATAAATTCGAACATGAGAACTTTGATTTCATGAACTCATTCAACTTCTTATATCCAACAGTGTATCTCAATGCAATTATTTTTATTCTCATCTTGATGTTTTAGGTACTTACTCCACAAGTACAAGAAAGTTTGCGTTGATTGACATCCAAAAGATGACAATTCTAATCGTGTTCCAAACTAGGAATATATCCCCCGTATTTGCAATAAGAATCAATTTGTTTTGCGGTCAAATTTAAGAATTTGGTTGGATTTGTTCGAAACCCTATCCAAATATAAGAAGGGTCAAATCGAACTTGCCCTTCTTATACTTTATTCTTACTGAACTGGAAAGTTGTATAATGATTTTATTTAGTCCGACACAATTATATAATAATAATAATAATCACGTCACTTTTCCTTTCTTTCTTTCTTTTTTTTTTTTTTTGAAGGATAAAATATAATTACTTTAGTAATAATTTTTGTGATAGTGAAATTGTCATTGACGACCGATATCTTATTGTACAAAATCAATAATGCTTACAGAATAATATTAGTAGTCCTCGTACTTAACTACTAACATATATATAGACTTTTAATTAAGTTGTGCAAAGTGCACTTTGAATCATCATTTCAACATTGAGAAATAAATTAGGTTAGACGAAGTACTCTTAGCTGGTCACAAAATGAGATTTTACTAAAAAGATATTTGAAAAAAAGTCAAGTGTTTTAAAAATCAATGGAAATACTTTTGCCTAAATATGTGAAAAAAAAGTAGTCTAATCCAATACAGTGACGTATGCAGGATTTTAAATTTGGGAGTACAGAATTTTTTTTATAACAAAGATTTACAAAGGGTTCAACTCTGAAAAATTAAAGGCAAGTTATTGGCAATATCTTCAGACATGCTACAAGAAAATAAAGGCAAGCGTCAAGAAAATAGAACCCCTTATTTATTTTTTGTTTGCTTTCAACTGCTATTGATAGTTAAGGTAACGAGAAAATGACTTGCAAGCACGCATGCGCATTGCCATTACACCGGCAACGAAAAATGGTTTGTCTCACTTGAGCATTGCAAGTTTTGATGGTTTATGTTTTGCTTATTCAAGCAAAAACCTATTTTTTTTCCTTGTGTGGTATACTTTCGATCTTTTTTTATACTTTACATATATGGTCCCAAAAGTGTAATATGTATGTTGCTTTTTATTTCAAGAATATGGAGGCGGGATACTTGAAATATAAATATTGACGAAAATCTTGAGATATGTGTATGTTAGCATATGGATTCAAGTTTATGGTGAAATAATTTATATCTAATCCAGATTGCAAGTGAAATCTATGTAAAAAATTTTAATATCGTACTTGGTCTATTATTGATTTTTACTTTGAGTTTCCTTATAATTATTCGGTACAACTCTTTTAGCACTAAATAAAAAAGAAAATCTAGACATAGTTAAGAGTTACATATGTGTGTGTCAGCGTGTGGATCAAGTTTAGGGTGAAATAACTTTATAAAGATCCAGATCGCGTGTGAAATCTATGTCAAAAAAATAAAATCAAACTTAGGCACTGCTTGGTTTAGCTGATTCAAACAGCTGATAGCTGATAATTGATAGCTGGTAGCTGATAACTAATAACTGGTTAATTTTCTAATATAGACATGATTAAAAATATAAAATATTATACATAAAAAAAAGAAAAATATAAAGAATAAAAGAAATAAAATTATAATAATTAATGAAGACTTCCCAAAAGATTATTTAAAAAAAAGACAAATACTTGAAAAATAAATAAAAGAATAATTATAATAATAAATAAAACTTTAATTATGACTAATAAAAATATTTTCGTAAAATATAAAGTAATATATTAGTTTATAAATAATATATTTTTTACAATATAAATGGATAAAAAATGATTTTATCAAATAATGTAGGAGCTTATTAGAAAAAGCTACGATTTGTAACTTTTTCTGAACAGGAGCTTATTAGGCAGAATAAGCTATCAGGAGCTTATTTTTTGTTCTTACCAAGCAGCCTAAAAGAGCTTATTGTGATGGAATAAGCTATAAGCACTTTCAATAAGATCAACCAAGTAGGACCTTAGTCTATAATTAATTTTTTTACTTTTGAGTCTACTTATAATTATTTGGTACAACTCTTTTAGTACTAAATAAATATTGAATCTCTTTTGTCGTGACCGATCCTTCTTTGAGGCCTTTGCCTAATGCCCACATTTTTTTGTTCCCAACTTTTCTATACTAGCCAATAAGTTAGTTATTATATTTTAATTGGTTGTTATTTAAGAAAATTTATAAAACTACCTATTTAAGAAATAAAGATTTTAAAAATATGATCACATCAAAAGATTTATAAATATACGTATATAATTTTAAATTTTTCACCTGCACTAAGAAAACCGCTTTCACAACTATTCGCTATCAACCAAATTTTGTCATTTCAAAACAGATATATCAACTTAAATCTTATCAACCCAAATACTAAATAATATACCAACCCAAATTATCGACTTGAAAAAAGTTTTAGAGGAAATATATCAACCTAATTTCTTGATTTCAAAAAGTTTTATTTTTATTTTGTATATTTAAGTATCAACCTGCAAGATATATATCTAACCCAAATACTAAACAATATATCAACCCAAAATACTGCGAATTTTTAGACTTTTATATCAACCTAAATTTCAGTTGAAATATATCGACTAAGTCCTTGATTTCAAAAAAGTTTTATTTTGTATATTTAATTAATCGGTGTGGGGATGAAAAATAATATATCAACCCAAAATAGCACAATTTATTTAGATATATCAACTAAATCCCCGGTTTTAAAAAATGATTTGAAAAAAGTTTCAGAGGAAATATATCAACCTAAATTCAATTTAAAAAACGATTTGAAAATGTTTAGAGGAAATATATCACCCTAAATCCTCTATTTCAAAAATATTTTATTTTGTATATTTAATTAATCGTTGTGGATGAAATGGTAGGATTTGAAGGAATTTGAAGGGAATAAAGATGTCAAACCCAAAATACTACGATTTATTTAGACTTGAAAAAAGTTTAAGAGGAAATATATCAACTAAATCCCCGGTTCAAAAAACGATTTGAAAAAAGTTTCAGAGGAAATATATCAACCTAAATCCGATTTAAAAAAATGATTTGAAAAATGTTTAGAGGAAATATATCACCCTAAATCCTCTATTTCAAAAAATTTTTATTTTGTATGTTTAATTAATCGTTTTGGATGAAATGGTAGGATTTGAAGGAATTTGAAGAAGGGAAGAAAGATGTCAATCAGACTCATTCACAAGAAAACCTAAAAACATAAGGAATTAATTAAAAACCTAAATTAATTGATCGATGTCAACTCAAATACTACGAGTTATAAAAATACATGTAGTATCAACCATTAAAATGTACTTGCGGCAAACTCCCAAGTCTCGTAAAAATAAAGAGAATAATAAAGAGATCGTAAAAATGCAAGGAAAAAAACTGCGTAGTATTTATAATTATCCCAATATGAATAAGTCTTAAACTAAGGTGAATCTAGAGCCCTTAATTAGATATTAATTTTAGGAAATGACTGCGGTACCATAAAGGTACCATACCTCCCGACCCCCGCATTTACATCTTTTGATCTACCATTATTTATAAAAACGAGTAAGAAGAAGAATAAAAAGATATAAAATATTGAAGAGGTACGGGACTTAAAAAACTGAATGCTAATATCCCTCTTTTTCCCCCGTATTGTCTTGCACTCACTGGAACTTTGTTTATTCTTATTCGCAGATAAAAAAAAATAGTCATTTTTCCCAATTATATGTCGCACAGCTTTCGACAATTGTTAACTTAATTTGTTTACGAATCTTTGATCTAATTGGAATATATTTTTATGTTAATAAAGATTGAATTTTAGATACTAGCTTCAATCGTTTGTAATTTGTCTTTGTATATTTGGTTATTCTCTTTATATCTTAATTGTCTTTGTTATTTCATTTTTTTTAATTGTTGTTGCTCATCTAAATTTTGAAATAAGAAGAATTATATGCCATGCATGATTCGTACATGAATCCAAATAACTAAAAAAAAAAAAAAGAAAATATGAGAAAGGGATTGAGCACTTGATAAGTCCAAAAAGTTGGGTTACCAAATAAATGGGGTACTAGAGAGATCAGCGACCTGAAATTGCTTCCAAAATCGTCACAGCGACCCGCCAAGCCCTCCGCGAATCTCCTGACGACCTAGCTGTATCTGCAAAACAACGCCTCGAACGGGCCGAATTTCGAGCCCGTTAAAACCCTCCAACGCTTAAGTTAATAAGCGAAAAACACTCAACCCTTCTCTTCTCAACAATAATGCAATATAATGATATCATAAGTTTAGAATAATGAGAGGTATGCTCCTCCTTTTATAGAGATAAGAGAAGTGACCTCCAAACCAGGTTATCTTCTCCTACCATAATTTCACGACTGTTTTAGAATTAGGATTCCTCCTATATGTTAAGTTCTCATAAACAATAAATTTCTCATTAAATTAATAGAATAGGCCTGAGCCCATTATTCTTTCCATAACCTCATAAACCATTCACACTAAATCCGTAGGCTTAATATTCACAAAGCCCATAACCGAGCTCAAGTACACAGCTCAAACCACAAGAGGTCACGACCCTATATGAGAACCTCATCCCCATACTACATACATGTCGCTACTCTACACAAACCAACTCGCTTACTTCTCAAGTACACAATATAGCTCGCTCATCTTTTAGGAGGAACACCCTCTCTCAAAACTGAGGTCGTCTTCCACAAATAGTATAAAATATCAAACAATATCACGTGCGGACATTTTGGTCCGTATCAGCACTAATACAAATAGTTTTACATAGAGGCTAAACGCCTTGACATTATTATCTATTAAAATTAAAATAGTTGAAAATTCAGCTTGTGAATATTTGATCAGTGTTTTTACTCTAAAACCGTTAATTTGATATTGAAGTAGTTTAATATAACTTTATATGCATTTTGGATATGATTTTTTTTTTAATTATTATTAATTTTTTTTTGTATTTCTAATTTAAGATTTCAATTAGTGTTTTTGTTATTTTATTCTGATTTCGTACAACTTGTTTTCACGACTGTAACCCATTTTTAAAAATTCAACTCAGGCCTCGGGGACCACAAGATCGACCCTAAGAAGCAACACATTTATATTTTTAGGTTGGACCGTAGAGCGCAACCTAAATATTTATTGAATTTTATTTAATTACTATTCATCATATTATATAAAATAAAACACTATGTTGTCAATATATGTAACTCGTACGAATTACCTATAGATATCATGTCACGACCTTATTATACAATAATACTTTAGTTGATGAACAAGTGAATTTTATAATGAACTTTAACAGAGTTACTCATATTACATACAAAAAATCACACAATATATATGTTAATATGTAAAGACACTAAAATAATTATAAGACGTATTTGTCGTGAAAAATGCTCTAGCCAGGATAGCAACGACGAATCATTTTCCTTTGGTAGAACCGATAAAAAAAAACGTCGCAATTCATGATGATATATTCGTTTTGGAGTCATGGCTCATGAAGACATTCAAAGCGTGAGAAGTGTGATAATTAATCTTTAAAAAGCTAAACAATCTTCACATAGGTCATTATAATAGCTACATTACCGTTTATCGGGATACAAATGTAGCTAATTAGTATTTGTTGACTCTTTAAAAAAAATTTGTTGTTAAAAATATTATTTTATCGGATATGTATAAATAGGATTTGTGTAATTGTACTCTACTATTCGTGTAAAATAAATATCTTATATTGTTTTTTAAAACTCAATAATAAAAATATGTGTTGATAGTTTTTCTGATTTCAAGCAAAATAATTGTTTTTCAATGATAATTATATGACTATCTTGTGATAGTAAAATCTATATAAGTCTAAAAATTATAATTACAAACTCATATTTTTACTCTAATAAAAATTATTATTGAATTTAATGACAATATCGTGAAAAGATCATATATAATGAATTCAGATATAGTAATTTTTTCAAGCTTCTATCCTTTTCAATTGGAATACATTAAATTAGCCCTTAAGCTTTTTTAAATCAAACAGGGTGACCCTTTTATTAATTTCCAGACTAAAAAAATATTATTTTTATCTGATATGTGCGAATAAGATCTTAGCAAGTTTCTTTTATCAGATTTGCTCAAGTCAAAATACATATAATTTTCTTATGTTGGTTGGATATGTCTCGGTACTTTTACAAAATAGTAAACATATCTCATTCTTTCTAAAAATCTCTAAATTAAATTAACTTAAATCTTAAAAAATGAGTATTTTCTTACTTTTTTTCCCATTAATTCCCTATATCAATATAAGTCATTTTATGATTTTATCGTTAAAACTCAATAATACTTGTAAGAGCATAAAATACGAGTTTATAATTATAATTTTTATACTATATGCATTTTTTAATAATTTGAGATCACGTGATAGTTAGATAATTATATTGAGAATAAACAGTTCACTTGATTTCTTATTTTATTATTGAGTTTCAATAAAAATATAAAATTTTAATGAATACCAATAGAGTACATTTATGAAAATTCTATTTGAACATATCAAATAAAAAACACTATTTTTAACTTTAAAGTTAATAAAAATAGCCAATCTTTTAATTTAAAAAAGTTCAAGGGCTAATTTATTCCATTTAAAAGAGTTGAAGGGCATAAATAGAAAAAAAAAATTGAGGGCCTACATGAGTCTGGTGCAATAGTTAATGGCCTAGTTGCACATTTCTCCTATATATATATAAAGTTCGATGTTTATTAAATGAATAGTAATCTTAATTAAGGAAAGGGAAAAAACTTAGAATTAATAATTTTGTTTTGAAGAAATTTCTCTCTCTCTCTCTCTATATATATAGGGTTGGGTTCAAATGACAACCTGTCATTATATGTGAACCTAGGGACTCATCTTGACCATTAGATTGGATAATATTGATGGTTGAGATCATGACATGTCAGCATGAAAATAATGTAAAAAATTACATTAAATAATTAAAAAGGGTATTTAGGACATCTATCAACGTTTATAAAGAGCATTATATTGCTCTTTGTAAAGCACAACGGATAAAGATCTGCGAATTCAAAATTTTGAAAATAAAACTCAAATCTTCAACAAACCATAACATTTTCAATTTTTATTTGTTTTAAATGAAATATATATCAAATTAATCACATTCTCAAGATCTACGATTTAAGATACTTATTGCGTGTTTCGAAACATAGAAAAATAAAAATAATTAAATTAAAAAACCTGAATATTAAAAGTATCGCATATAACTAATTTTAGCACTACAGTACTTTATAAAAAGCACCATGAATCTGGACATAGACTTGCACCATGAATCTGTACAAAAATTTGGAGTGCTTTTCTTATATTGTTGTAGTGCTTTTTACTACATTAAACATTGCTTTTTCGAGATCGCTCACCATGATTCATGGGCAGACCCTTAGTTTCCCAAAAAGTTTGGGGTGAATCTGTAGTTTTCACAAAGTTCTAAAATTATAATTAGGCCCAACAGTATGTCAAATTCTCAGAATGATTGCCCAAGCCCAAAACCGAATTGCGGGCTTTCGATTCGGGCCTCGTCAGCCAAAACCACCGGCACCAATCTGTAGCCCGTAAAGAGCCGAAGCCTTTGGCAACAAAAGCCCACTGGAATTGCTCGCCGAGTCACCGGGATCGAGAGGAAACGACGCCAGCGGAAGAATCAAAATCACCCGTCGCCATCATCGCACGCCCGCCGACTGGAGGTTGTCTCTCCGCCACCGACGTCGCCCAGGTGGTGGTCCAGCCCCACGCGTCGCGTTGCCGGTCAGGTAAGTTTCTTCGGTGGTCCAGCCATCGCGTCGCGTTGCCGGTCCAGCCATCGCGTCGCGTCGTGTTGCCGGTCCAAAAAGAGCGTCACGTCACGTTGCCGCCTAGGAGGTGGTCTGGTGAAGGGCATAGATCGGCGGCTTGGAGAAGGGAGGAAATTGCAGAATTTTG
>BMAC01000528.1:487296-521906 GCA_014905375.1 Phtheirospermum japonicum | reverse complement strand
GGAATTGCCATCAACAAAGGTGTAATTTTTCATATCAAAGACGGGCAACTCCTCATGACAAGGTTGGTCTACCTCGTACACCTTGTTGTCAAATTGCTCTAATTGAATATCGAGGCGTTCTATGCGTTCATCCATACGTTCTATGCGTTCATCCATACGTCTAGTCGCTTCCATAATCTCGGTTAAAAGATCTTGAGAAACAGTGACGGAATGATCGCTGCTCGAAATATACGCATTGGATGTGGGTGGAGTGTAAACGTCGTAGCTCGAAGAATAGAAATCTTGAAACTTAGGAGCATACGAGTTCGCGTTCGGATAAGGCAGGACAAATTGAGCATAAGAATCTTCAAGACCCGGATCATAATACCCACGAGACGGTGCATAAGAATCCGTGCTCAGATTACAGCAATATGAAGGACATGGGCCGAGATATTCAAAACCATGGGCCCATTCTTGACCGTTCGGAGCATACGGGTCATAATACGATGGAGGGACTTGATAATCGAGAGTTGGAGCGTAAGGGTCATCATATGATGAACTAACTCGATAATTCGCCATCTTCAATCAAAATAATCTCGAGTCTTCAAAAATGTGGCTACAAAGCACAACACTCAAAAACCGAGATTAAACGTACCAAAAATTACAAAAATAAACAAAAATAAAATTCAACAACAAACACTAACGCAAACAAACAAATAAGAATACGAACAAAAATAAATAAAAGTAAACACCAAAAATCGTAGCCTTTAGCCTTCCCCGGCAACGGCGCCAAATTTTGAATCGAACTTTTTCGCGTTTAAAAATAAAAAGCTCGCCCGCAAGAGAACGGAGCTATTGTAGGCGATAAGTTGACTCGATTCGAATCAAAAGGAAGACTAATCGGAAACTATTTTGGTGTTCAATTTTACGTACATAACTACAAAATTAAAAACTAAACTAAACTAAACTAAACACACGATCAAATAAAGTTTGAGTGTTCTAACATCTACAAGCAATAAAATTTAAATCTTTTAAAAACGATTAATGAAAAGCGATGATCTAGTGTGCCGCAATCATCTCCACGATCGGGGTTGTCAATCCCGATGGTTCTAAATGATCCTAGACACTAGAACGATAAACTTAGCCGAAAAGCATTGACATCATTGATAACATAATTCCAACAAGCAATTAAACTCAAGCATCAATGGAATGAAACGGAATAATTATTCTAAGCATTGAATAACTAAACTAACAAGAATTAACCATTAAACTACTGCAACAAATGTATATAAACTACAACGAGAAAATCTATAAAAGACGAAGAACTACATTAACAAGTCGAAATCTAAAAACCGAAGAATTACATTAACATTAACCAAAACTAAAACATAAATCAATTACAACTAAGTTCAGAAAACTTATGAACCAGAAAAGCGATGACATTCCAGAGATCTTCAGCATCAAGAAACGGTCTTTAACGTTGAACGAACGGAAATGACGAAACAACGGACTATCTAACTCTAATATTGCATGAATTGAAATGGTGGCATGAACCGAGGGTTCTCTACATTAATCTGACCTTTCCCCCTCGTCCCAGCACTTGAAAATGAAGAAAACCACCAGCTTTTATAGATTTTTCGAAAATAACTGCTCAAACTGCCGGAGCGTCGACGGTGCGTCAGTCAACGCGAGCCAGGCTGCACGCGTCGAACAGGCAGTGCGTCGATCGACGGAGCTAGGATCGACGCAACAGAACATTTGCGTCGACGGTGCGTCAGTCGACGCGAGCCAGGCTACATGCATCGACAGACAGTGCGTCGATCGACGCGAGCCAGGATCGACGCAACAGAACATTTGCGTCGACGGTGCGTCAGTCGACGCGAGCCAGGCTGCGGCAGCTAGTGTCAGCATGACTCGGACACTGGGTAACCCAGTGTCAGACTGGTACCCAGTGTCAGCACAGCACATTGCTTATCCAATCTTCGTCTTCTCGAGCTATAACACCAAAATTAAACAAAATTAGATTATTTCATATAAAATAAAGTAAAAACACATTAAACACCAAACGAGATGAAAAACATCAAAAGGAAGAAAAATGATAAAAAGATAAACCTAAAATACGTAAAAGCACACAACACACGATGCAAAAATACACGAAAATCACATACAAATATGTACAAATCAAAGAATTCATAGAAATACTAAGGATCTTCGAAGACATGGCGAATGCGATCTTACCGGTGATCATGCAATCTCCAATAATTGAATAAATCGACATGAGAATCTAAGATCGTACGATCCTTAATAAAAGCAATACTCACACGACCGAGCCAAGAAGAATATCTTTCCACCAGGACAGAATGATCGGTGGACCTCAATGGGAAGGTCCAAGAATTAGCCAAAGCACTCGAGCTCCTGAAGTGTTCGAAACTAATTGAGAGATGAAGTACCCATAAGGATGGAGAGGTATAGAAGTAATATCCGACATTACACAGAAGGACAACGTCTTCCCATGTGATGCATTATATTACTTAAAACAACCTTCCATAGGAAGATATCAAGAAATCCTCATGATCTAAGAAATTGAAACAATGATTGAGGGTAGCGCGAGAAGAATTCTAGAGCGACTAACTTTAGGGATAGAATTTCTTGAGGAACATAAACCTTGGGAAAGACGGAGAGATTTAATGGAGTTTACAGTTGGTGAGAAAACATATAGAATCAGATGAGCACCAGTCTATTCAACATATACATTCCTATTGGAATGATATATGACAAATATCGTGCAGAATACTTTGCAGACTACATTGATTCAGGCGCAAGAATCTGTACAGCTAAACCAAAAGTCTTCCCTAAAAAAATAGAAGGAGAATTATAGCTAGTAGCGGGAAGAGATTTCTCTAAAAGGATCATCGTCCGTAAGAGATGGATCAAGCAGGTATAGATGATGATGGGAGGAGAAAATGGTACTCCATGGTACAAAGTCAAGACTCCACCAATATGTTTCCATGATACGGGAGCGTATATTCTGTTAAAAAATAATTTCCTACATACATTTAAAAGATTCACGCAAGAGAATGAGATTAGAAGACTTATTTTCAAAACTCTATGTAATCATAAGATTATAGTCCAGCAACTAGAAGAGTCATTCGACAGAAAAATGCCAATCAATTTTTGCAACATGCGCAGTGATGAAGGAAAACTTTTACACCAAAAAATGAAGGACCAAAAAAGTTACGGAGAAGCAATTCTCCAACTGCGAAGTGAGAGCCTGGGAGGTCAAAAGGAAGAGAAGATAAAATCACAAATGATCGAATTCCTCAAAACTAGTCTAGACACGATCTCACAACCAGACACCACTATGGAAGAACAAATTTCACTGGAGGATATCAAAAGAAAAATTCAAAAGAATTTCAATGAAAATCCTTTAGCATGATGCAATAAAAATGAGCTAAAAGCATCTCTGAAGGTAAAAGCAAGAAAAGAAAACGATATTGTTAGATACAAGCCTATCCTGATGAATCAAGAAGATCGAAAGGATATGCAACAAATACTTAATGAACACATTGATCTAAGTTAATTGAAGTAGGTGTCTCTCCATACAGCAGTCCGAGGTTCCTGGTCAGCAACCATATAGAAATGAATTCGAACGGTATTATATTCTAAGTAGGGAACATTTGGTAAATTGCATTAAAAATTAAAAAGTGTTCTCCAAGTTTGGTTGCAAGTTTGGGTTTCACCAGATTAAGATGGAAGAAGGAATCAAGAGGTTCATGGCCCTCTCCACACCACAAGGACACTATATCTGGAATGTTATGCCCATGGGACTAGCAAATGCACCCCAGATATATCAGAGGAAGATAGATAATCTCGTTAAAGATTATTTCAGTCTCATGTTCATATACATTGATGATATACTCATCGCATCAAAGAAAATGAAGGATCATCTAAAACATTTAGAAATTCTCTCAGATGTTTACCACAAGGAAGAATTAGTGCTTTCAGAAAAAAAAAATGCAGTAATTGCTACAAGAAAAATCGAGTTCCTTTGGATAGAAATTGATGAGTCGAAAATCATTCTACAAAATCATATAGTAGAAAAGATACAAGAATTTCAGACACGCTCAAAGATAAGAAGCAACTTCAATGTTTTATAGGAATTGTTAATTTGGATGGGATGTTTGTAAAAAAACGGGCATATCACAGAAAGGTGTTTATTCCCTACTAAAAAAGGATGCTGGCTTCAAATGGGAAAAGGAACACCATAAAGGAATTAAACAGTTTAAGGAGGTCTACAAACAACTTCCCAAACTGGCAATTCCAAATGATGAGGATGAATCGGTTCTATACACAGATGCTAGTGGTTATTGGTGGGCAACTATTCTTATGAAAGTAATGCCCAAAGGAGAAATACCATGCAGATATTGCAGCGGACTATTTTTGGATAGTGAAGTAAATCGATGGCATATCAATGAGAAGTAGTTCTTCGCAGTTAGAGATGCATTCAAAAATGGCCTTTATTTATGCCATCCAAGAAGTATACCTTAATAATTGATAATTCGAGTGTTAAAACCTTTTTAAAAAACAAAATTGAATCTAAACCCGAAAAGGTTAGATTACTTAGATGACAAGTTGAATGTCAATATTATGATTATGATATTGTTGTTATAAAATCTCATGAAAATGTTCTTACAGATTTTTTAACAAGAGATTGAGGGATCATAAATTGATTAATTCCTCAAAATGGCGAGGCATCTGAGGGAACACCTGAAGATGCTTCAACGCGAGTTCGATGTATTGACCCTCAATGAAAAGGTAGCTGGAAGGTTACTACAAGCTGACCGGGAAATGGTTTCCAATCGAATACGAGGTTGTTTCTAGGCCAACGAATAGTTATGGTCTGTAATGAGCAAGCCACTTCTCTGGGCGACATCTGCAATAGTGCAAAAGGAGACACTTCGAGTACAGGGCTCTACACCTATAGAAGGGGATTCAAGTACCCCTAGCACGAGAACTTAGATAGACCTACCTACGGGTGAACTGTCTCAAGTTAAAATCAAAACTCCGGAGTCAAATCCTGAGCCTTCGAGTCAACCCGCCACCTCAGGGGTTAACGAGAAAGAGATAAATCTTAGGCCACAGACTGGCAAATCTAAGATCGAGACTCACGAGATTTTGAAAATTTCTCATTTTCAGATTTATCAACAGAGATGAGAGAACTTAATAACCAGGGTGGGGATTAGTCCGACCAAATAACTAGTAGATGTGTCCGAAAGATATCCCAAAGTGGGGATGATGCCAGAATTCCATCTACAAGACGTAAAAACCTGGTATGAATTTAGAGCCTTAACATCGATTCATACAAGAACACGCGGAGCACCAGAGCCAGTCTGAAAAGGAATGCTTGAAGTGTTCCATTTTATCAAGCTCAGACGACCAGACACGGAGCAATGAAAAGAATCAAAGAACCATCGTCTGAAGGAATTCCGTTAGTAGCAGCACTCACGGAAGATGACATGTCCATAAGAAGGGCATGGGGTCTTTGGGTCTGTCTCACCCGAGATGGACAAGGTCAAGTTTCCATTCAAGTTCTTTCAAAATACAGTGAATGGGTCTTTCCTGTTAAATACAATGACAGAAAATACGACAGGATTCGCGGAAGATCTATTTGAGAAAAAGTGAGCTCTTTTGTGGAATAACAAGCTATCGGGAAGTAAAGAAACTCGCCAGAAATACTGCAACATTGCCCACGTTCGGAGATGGACGGAT
This sequence comes from Phtheirospermum japonicum, assembly GCA_014905375.1. NCBI lineage: Eukaryota > Viridiplantae > Streptophyta > Magnoliopsida > Lamiales > Orobanchaceae > Phtheirospermum > Phtheirospermum japonicum. The sequence goes on along the minus strand of BMAC01000528.1, from coordinate 516,158 downwards.
AAAATCTATCCAAAATGCTCAAATCAGACGGAATCAGAGTTTGGTACAAGATCCTAACAAAACAACTCGAGTGGTCAGGGACCACCAAAACATGTTTTGCCCGGGGACCACACAAACCAAAAAGTAAAAGGCCCACTGACAATAATAAAGAGATCATGTGATATTCGGGTTCCCTAAGAACGTGCTTCTGCAAAGCGGAAGTTCCACCAGCTAGCAGAGGACAATAATGCAAGAGGTGACGTAATCAATGACGTCTATTAAATTATAAGAGATGTGAAGTTCGAATTTCAAATCCGCTAGACTTCTATAAATTCAGAATTTGGAGGAAGCAGAAGGCATCACTCATTACCTTCTATTTTTTCATAATAATAAATAAAATCTAAAAGTGAGTATTTTGTGTACAAAAATAAAGAGTGGTGTAATAATTTGTAGGGATAATTTTTCTTGCCTCCTGAAGTATCACGAAATTTAGACTTTACCTCCAAAACTTTTTTTTTAAGTTGCTTCCTGAAATTTGTGTTTTTTTGAATTTGCCTCCTAAAGTACAATTTAGGCCAAAAAGTTGTCGGACGCCGTTCGCGTGACTTACACGCGAGGGCACGAGCATCTTTTCGATAATACCTTTTTTCAGTGTTTTTTTTTTGCCTCCTCAACTATCTCTTTTTTTTTTTACTTTGCCTCCTAAAGTATTTTTCTATCAAATTGCCTTCTCAAGTACAATTTTATTTTAAAATTGCCTACTTAGGACAATTTTTGAGCCAAAAATCAAAATCAAAATCAAATACTGATGGAATTTACCTAATGAATGATACCCTAGGTAAATAATAATATATTACTAATATTTTTTAAATACAAATAATATAATTTTTAATACATATAACGTAAGATTTAATTGTGTTTTGTGTTGCGTGAATTTGTTTTAATTCTGCGTAGATTTAATTGTGTTCTGTGTGAATTTGTTTTCTGCGTAGATTTAATTCAGCGTAATTTGTGTTTCTTAATTCTGCGTATATTTAATTGAGTTCTGTGTTTTGTTTTAATTATGTTTTCTGTCTGCTTTGAGATAAAATAAATAAATAATTTTTTCTGCGTAGATTTTTCTTAATTCTGCGTAGATTTAATTGAGTTATGTGTTTTGTTTTAATTATGTCTTCTATCTGCTTTGAGATAAAATAAATAAATAATTTTTTCTGCGTAGATTTAATCGTGTTCTGTGTTTTGTTTTAATTCTGTCTCTCTGCTTTGAGATAAAATATTTAATCTTGTTCTGTGTTTTGTTTTAATTCTGTCTTTCTGCTTTGAGATAAAATAAATAAATAAATTTTGCAGTTGGGAATTCTGCGTAGATTTAATTTTGTTTTAATTCTGTGTAGATTTAATTTAATTCTGCTTAGATTTAATTTTGTTTTAATTCTGTGTAGATTTAATTTAATTCTGCGTAATTTGCGTTTTGTGCATAGATTTAATTCTGCGTGTTCTGTGTGAATTTTTTTATGCGTAGATTTAATTTTGTTTTAATTATGCGTAGATTTAACAGGAATGCTTATATTTCTTGTGCAATTTTACTCTTAATAGGAATTTGTTTATTTGTCTTTATTTTTACTTACTTTTACTTGATAAATAAATTTGTTTATTCTCCCTGCTCCTAAATTAATTGAGCATCTCCATATTTTTCCGGGAACTCAGATCTCCTTGCTTCAATTGTCAATTTTGTTTTTAATTTTTCACAATTTTGAGGAACCGGTCCTCGATGTTACTATTATTGATCTTTCACTTACTGAGTATTTTTAAATTTGTGGAGTAAATTCTGATTTGATGCCAGTGGATGCTGCTAGCTTTAGTTTCAAACTAACGAGGACGAACATTGAACGTGGACGTATTGTATGTACTTAATCACCTTATACTAATATTCAGTTTACTCATTCTTATATTTATTCTAATAACTTATTCGTTCACAGATTATTCCACGATATATTTTGGGACCAATACATTGTTTATTCGGGTCGTCATGCAACGACAAAGGCAAGTATTCGGTATCAAATTTATCACTGGATTGTCGATATACAACAAGATGCTGACAGAGTGTATCTTAAGAAGGACTGTAGAGATTTTATTTCATTCCTACACCTCAAGTTAAATACAAAACTCGAGTTTAGGCTTCTTCAGATACCGGGGATCGTTTTTGGAGCTTCATTTGTTGTAAATGTTTTTGAGATAATTTGGATTGGTTTAAATTCTATCTTCAACTTTGTTCTGTAATATTTTTCTAATCAGCTTCCATCTACGGTTAATTTTCTCCACAGTTATTATTTCTGTTTATTGCTTTCTATGTTGAAGATATCGTTCATCCAATTATAATGACCACTTTGACCCCAGAAGATTTTACATCACTTATTTGAGTTAACCCGTTACATTCATTTATTAATTATTCGACATTCCATATACTATATTGTTATAGTTATGTTGATATAATTGGGGGACTGGGGAATATGTTGGACATTCCATAATTAGGATTCAATTACGATACATACCGTATGATTCATTATTTTCCATAATTACGATACTATATATATATATATATATATATATATATATATATATATATATATATATATATATATATATACACACACACACACATTACTTATTTCACTTCTAAAAGCCGATATTATAATTTTCTGAATTACTTAATGCCAATTCCAAAGTGTGCAGGGTAAAAAGATAGAAACTAAAAATAATTCTAATTTAAACAAAATAATTATGGAAAAGATAACAATAATAAAAACGATATATACTTTACCCTATTCGCTCAATAATGATTTTTAGCCGATATTATTAGGTTAACCACTAACCACTGTGATTGTTTATAATTTTTGGAAATTTGATAATTTTAATGCATCCAACTTTAATCGATTAAAATCAGATAAGGAATGTTTGACAACGTAACTTCAATTACGTACACTCCTTCCTTTTTTGGATCCAATTGTCATTTAGTGATAGAATAATCGTTTCTAAATGATTATAACAACTATTATGGAAACATTTCTAAATGATTATACTAACTATTAATTGTTATTCACACTACGTTGTAATAACTATTAATTTTCAGTTTTATAGTACCTATTAATCGTCAATTGATAACGTCAACACACATTTATATTCTTAATGAAGTTGTTATTGTAATATAAAGAGTTTTCACGAAGTTAATCACCTGTTTATTTTTATTTTTTTGTAAACGGATTAAAAAGATGAGATATCTTTCGATGAATTTAATTGATTTGAAATTTGACTATACCATAATTAACGAATTTGTTTGATAGAATGACAATTTTTTGATTAATCGATAATCACTGTAATGGTTTATGAATTTTTTGGAAGTTAACTGAAGTTAATTGATTTGGAATTTAATTATACCACAATTAATGATCCAGTCTGATCCGCACTCTATAAATTGATATCTCTATATATGAAATACTCATTTTTCATAGTTAACTATTTTTAAATAAATATATTTGGTAATTATTGAGTTTGAGCTTAATGAGTGCTTAAATATATCAATTATAACAATAATTGTATATAAGGAATATTTGACAACATAAATTCAATTACATACACTCCTTACCTTTTTTATATCAGCTGTCAATTGCCGCCATCTTATAAATTTTACCATTGCTACACTTAATGTATCTTGATTATGGGATTGAAAAATAAATGACTATTAATTGTCAATTGATAACGTCCACACGCTTTTATATTCTTAATGAAGTTTTTTATTGTAAAATAAAGAGTTACTATGAAGTTAATCACCTTTTTATTTTTTTAACGGATTACAAAAGATGACATATTTTTTCATTAACCAACAAACACTATAATAGTCTATAATTTTTATGGAAATTTGATGAATTTAATTGACTTGAAATTTAACTATACCATAATTAACGCATTTGGTTGATGCATTTATTGGAAATAGTATTTCTTCCATAATTATACGAGAGTCATTTACAATATGAATTTGTTCTAAAAATCGCCCTAGGCGCCACCAATCCGCCTACGATTTTCAAAAATCTGCCAAAGAAATCACCGGGCGTCCCAGGCGGCGCCTAGGCACCCTCGACGCCCAGGCGCCAGGCCAGTTTTTGTTTTTATTAATTTTTATGGCCTGAAACGACGCCGTTTTTTGGCCTATTTTTTGATTATTTTGATTTTGTAATATATGTTATGGTATTTTTATTTGACTAATGAACTAATGGATCTATGTTGTTTTGAACTTTGAATCGAACAATGGCTTTAAACTTGTGAATTGTAACTTGTGATTATTACTTTTAGTTTTGAATTGTCATAGAATTTATTGTGTAGCAGGTAGTATGTTGAGTTATTAAATGGTTGGATGTAATGTTTTAAATTAGGGTATTTATTCTCAAATTCTAGGCCCTGCCTAGACCCCGCCTAGGCGTCCTAGGCGTTAGGCGCTGGCTTGACGCCTAGCAGCCGCCTAGCGATTTTTAGAACACTGAAAATTAATAAAATTGTTACTAACTATTGGAGAATATTACCATATATTATATACCTTGATAATTTGATGACCCCCTATAAATAATTGATTGTCACTTTTTTTATATGTATACAAAATTTATTTATTTATAAAAAAAATAAAAATAATGGACCTACATCTTCAGCACCATCTTGCAATTAATCGAAGGATATGTGTTGCGTATTATAACAAAAATTATTTGGTATGTTTTTTTTTCATATATATAAATTCGTCTATTTTAAATTATGTTTTCTCAAAAAAATTAATTCTATTTTCAACTATATATTTTACTCTCCTGTTATTTATATTTTGTTCGAAATTATAATATTTATGTTTCATCGTCAAATATATGAATAGAAGTTTTCTTGCCCACCGAATTAATTGTTTATCCAAAAATATTCCACGATCAATAAATTGGTTAGTATATTTTACATTATTAGTTTTCTTTTTATTTCGTATGCACTATATTAAAATATTTTTCTCATATATATATTATTTTTGGTGTAATGCGTTAATTTTATAAAATATCAAAGCAAGATATATATATATATATATATATATATATATATATCATATATTAAAATTTATAATTCTGTAACAGCTGATTCCAGACACTTTCTCCAATTTTTTCGAAGATGCACTCCCTATCTATTTTGATCTACGAAATTGGTGTGGAGATTCATGGCTAGTTGAAATGAACAAGATTAACGAGAATGTTGAATTTGGAGTCGGTTTGGAACAGGTTGGATTATGTTACGCCCGGTGTTGGAGAAGCATATTATTTGTCAATAATGCTTACATCGTTTCCGAGGAGCAGTTTGTCACGAAGATATACGTACCATTAACAATATTGTCTGCCCAACTTTCAAGACTGCATGTTATTCTTTGGGACTGTTGGACGATGATAGAGAATATGTTGACGGTATTGTCGAAGCAAGTTGGGGTTTACCGTCATTCCTAAGAAAGCACTTCGCTTCATTGTTAATGTCTTCGAGTGTTTCAAGACCATAATATGTATGGGAAAAGACATGGAATCTACTTGCAGATGACATCTTGCGAAGACAACGTAGAATTCTGGGTATAGAAGGTAATTAGTCTTTAGTTTAATGCACTACTTTTTTATAAATTTAAGATGTTCTTATTTTTTATGATATTTAATTATCTACTAATATAATTAACTTATATACTCAAATCTTGATAATTTTTTATTACTTTGTTCATGTCTTCGACTAAGTGATGATATGTTGAAAAAATATACCATGATTGAATTGAAAAACTTCTCCAAAGTAATGGAAAATCGCTAAGGAATTTCTGCGATATGCCTTTGCCCCATGACTCTTTTGAAAGTCGAACATCAAAATCTATGCTCATCACTAACAGATGAACAAATGACAATCTATTCAGAAATTTTAAGTGTTGCGACAAATGAAAAGGGTGATATTTTCTTTGTATATGGTTATGGGGGTACATGCAAAACCTTCGTTTGGCGAACATTATCTGCGGCTTTACGCTCAAAAGGTTAAATTATTCTCAATGTTGCTTCGAGTGGTGTTTCCGCACTTTTGCTACCAGCTGGTAGAACTGCACACTCCCGATTTGGAATACCCTTGACCATAACCGAAGATTCAATGTGTACAATAACACCTGGAACAGAATTAGCTGCTCTTCTTTACCGGGCAAAACTAATCATTTGGGATGAAGCACCGATGACGAGTTGATTTTGTTTTGAAGTTTTGCATAAAAGTTTGAAGCATATTGCACCTGAAGAAAGAAAGGAATTACCATTTTCCGGTAAGGTTATAGTTATAGGTGGAGACTTTCGTCAGATTTTTTATGTTGTGCCAAAAGGTAGTCGGGAAGATATTGTGTATGCCAGTATCTGTTCATCTAGATTATGGGAACATTGTAAGATTCTTAGATTGACGAAGAATATGAGGTTAACTGTCGGACAGTCAATGTCAAGATCTGTTGAACGTGAAATTCGCGATTTCTCTGACTGGATACTCAAAATCGGTGATGGCAAAATTGGTACAGAAGTTGATGGTCAAACTTTAATTGATATACCTGACGATATACTTCTTCAAACTTCAGACGATCATGTTGTTGCTATTCTTGAGAGCACTTATCCACCTCTTTTACAAAACTTTGGCAATCACTCATTCTTCGAAAAAAGAGCTATTCTTGCACCAATTAATAGTATTTTTGAGACAGTGAATGAATACGTGATGTCGATTCTTCCAGGTGATGAACGAGTATATCTTAGCTCTGACACAGTTTGAAAAACATATGTAAATGGAGAAACTCAGCATCAAGTGTACTCGATAGATTTTCTACACACGATAAAGTGCTCCAGAATCCCCAATCATATTTTGAAGTTAAAAGTTGGAGTTCTGGTTATATTGATTAGAAACATGGATCAAGTTTCACGACTGTGCAATGGTACTTAGATTAATTGTTACGCAAGTTGGAGATCGCATTATTGAAGTAAAGATTTTCTCAGGAACTAATGTTGGTATGAAGGTTTACATTCCAGACCCCTTCGGATAGTAGGGTCCCGTTCAAATTTCAAAGGAGACAGTTTTCCCTCATTGTTTATTTCGCAATGACTATAAACAAGAGTTAGGGTCAAACTATTTCTAATGTGGGTTTGTATTTGCCAAGACCAGTTTCTAGCCACGGTCAACTCTACGTCGTAGTCTCTCGGGTCAAGAGTCGTAAAGGATTAAAAATCCTTAGTTGTGACGACGATGGTAATATTGTTAATAAGACTGCAAATGTTGTTTACAAGGAGGTTTTATAGAATCTCAAGTGAACGATTTTAAAAAGTTGTATTATTGAATATGATTTAATATTTATTTTTTTCGTTCTTTTTAGTATATTTTTGCTCGATATGCCCGCGTAAACGCGGGTTTCCGAACTAGTTATTGTTAATTTGTGTTTTTCCCCCTATTTATTTGGTATTTGTAATTATTTTTTTTTGTATAATTTAACAATAAAGGGGATTGATATTTAAGAATCATAATCCCATCCACCCTAACCCAAATACAATTTGGGAGTCCATTAACTACATCCACTCGGAGCACACGTGTTGACATGTGACTGCACCGACTATAGAGAGTAGTATAGGTATAGCAACCATTAGGAGATTGACGTTTCTCATGTGGGCCCAGAGTGACGTAAGCTCGCCGGCGATGATACCTGTTTTCGACAGATACCAACATGATGAAGAAGGCGATGGAGTGGAAGAATATGTTGGTCCGCAACCAACCATCAAGTACCTACACGCAGCCCCGGTCCACAACTTTATTAATCTTTTACTTCAAACTAAATTGACAGAAAAAAGTTGATTTATATTGATTTTTATTAATTATTGACATTTCAAATTTAACATATACTCTATATATAAGGCGTATAGCCCACTCATTCAGCGCAGCGATTTATCAACACAATTATTAGTTTTCAATTAAGTAATAAACTGGGTAATATAACCACCTAAAGAATAATATGTTTGATTATATATATAGTTCACTTCCCATTTCAGTTGAGAGTGAGACTACACATAAATTAAAAAGTTCACATAATTGCAATTGATTTATACACCGCAAAAGTCAAAATAAGGCAGCAGAAAGTTATTTTATCTCAATTTGTCAACTTATAAAAGCATGCTGATAAAGTGGTTCTTTCACTTTAACTATCTGCTGAATCAGCTCCTATTGTATTTATAAGTGAAGGAAATTATACATTGGTTAAAGAATAGTTAAAAATGTTGTATTATTGCGGAAATTAGTCAACGTTAAATTAAAATAGAGGAACAGCTTAACTTGCTAAAACAAATTTAAATAATCTGTTGCTGTCATTTTCCTTTATGTTTCGTGTTGTTCAATAATTAGATTGTTCGTCTTATTTATTTTATCAAGGGCCAGATTATTTCACACGCTGACCTCGAATATTAACACATCATCTAAGTCTGGGTTTTTGTTTTATTACTTAAGTAGCTGTTTGGATTAAATATTTCAGCTTAGCCAGTCGAAGTTATTGAGTCTAGATCTTTTATCTCACTTTTTCTTCCAATTTTCAAACCCGTGATGCTTGATTTAAAAGTTTTGATCGTTTTCTTTTTGTCTAATTACTTTGTGACAATTAAAACGCCTTTTTTACTATTTTTCAACCAACGTTAACCTTGCTGACTTTAATAAAATAAGGTAGAAACATTAATTTAAGCCGTAACAAGGCCCATAACTAGGGTTGTAAGTGAGACGAGACGGCTCGTGAGCTATTCGGATCGACTCGAGAAAAACTCGAAATTGACTCAAGTTTAATCGAGACGAGCTCGAACTACTCGATTGTGTATAGAGCTCGAACTCGAACTCAGTGATACTAGACTCGATAGGCTCACGGGCCTAATCGAGATTTGCTAAATTTATCATTTTATTCTTATTATATTACTTATTTATATATATACCCTAAATATATAATAAAAAATTAATATTAAGTATTTTATTTTATATTTTTTAGGATTTTTTTTATTAATGTTATTTAACTCGAGCCGAGCTCGAGTTTGACAAATTTTCAAACGAGTCGAACTCGAGTTTGAGAAAATTGAGCTTATTCGAACTCGAGCTTTTAAGTCGAGCTCGAGCTCGAGTCTAACAGTGTTCGGCTCGATTACACTTGTAACTGCTGTGTGAAAAATGTATGTACTCGAACGTTTTAATAGAAAACAAATTAAGATATTTTATTCTATTAATAGTTTTTACTACTATTTATTTTAGACAAATAGAAAGGTAAAAAAGAAAAAATGTATTGTCAGATCAGAAATGGACTTTTGCTTTTAGATATATAATTTTATTTTGTAGATGTAATAATTCACTAAAGTAAAGTTTCAACGGAGGGGAGCAAAGTGGGCCGGTATCCCACTCCTTCCCAGGAATCATTAAATCCAACTCTGGACAAATTTTCAAATCCGGTAGACGACAGAGAAAAAGTGGGCCACGACCAATCACCAGCAGCCCCCTCGCCACGTGGCCAGCAGCCCAATATTTTTATGCCGATATATATATATATAGTTTTTGGCACAAGTATATATAAATAAATCGAAAATACGCCCTCTCAAAAGTCTTCCCACCAAAAAGCAAAAACCCAAAGCAGCCGTTTCAATATATTTTCCGATCGTCCAGAAATCAACGAGTTAATTTCAGTTTTTTTTTTAAATTTGGAAAATAATCGTAAATGGAGGCCAGCGAGTTTGAACTCCATCATGATTCTGTTATTTGAAGTGCAGTTTTAATGTAAGTAGTTAGAGTTAAATTTCACTATTTTCTTCTTTTCCGCTTTGTATGCGAATTATTTGAAGCTAATTTGGAATTATTTTTCTTTTCGTTAATGTTCTTTTTTAATAGCTTAACAATTTACTTTAAACTAGTGTTTGTATTATATTTTTGGTTCTGATTTATGCTCTAAAACTGTTATGTAGTGAAATTCTGCTCTTATAGATATGCTACAAAATTTATTTACTTCTTAAGCTTTTGGCCGTGAAGAAAGATGAGGGAAAAAATTATGATTAGAAAATTGGAAATGCAATAGGTTTAACTACAAGTTTCTTATGCTATGTTTGGGATCAAAATAATTAGTGGTAAAATGGTGACAAAAAGAAAGCACGAAGTTACATAGTGAATAAATTTTTATTCTATTTCTTTTAATATTTTCATTTCTAACATCTATGTCCGGTTCATAGTGTTTGGAATTTTGATTCGGAAAGTTTATGCTTGGTAATTGTTTTTCATTGAAAAATTAGTAATTTATTTGCCATAAACTTCATGTTTCCCATTGAAATCTTATGTTTTCGTTCCGTTACTCAGCCAATTGCATCTTTGAATTTTGCAGTTCCCAAGTTCCATTGCCATTTCACAAATTTCGCACAAAGTAATTTCTTACAAGATCATGGAGTTTTCTTGCAAGAACGTCCGTGTTTTGTCTTCCCATTAATTTTCACCTTTCAGTAATTCTTACTCCACCTATTTCGAAATCAGTTATCTTAGTTGAAGAAAATAAATAAATTAAAATAAAATGTTGGACTTATTGAAACCTATGGAGCCACCAGTGAAACGAAGAGCCGGCCTTTGGATTGTACAAGCTGGACGAGGATCGTATCGAGGAAGTTAGCGTTGTTTTGGTTTTAATTAATTCATTGCCCTTTTTTACTTTTCCGTGTACTAGATATTTATTTCATTTTCATAAAAAAATATAAAATAATAATGGATATTAGTTTCTTGCGCCCACTCCTCCAAAGCCTCTGCTTCGATTCCCCTTGGAATTACGCAGTTTTCTGGAAGCTCAAGCATCAACACGAAATGTAAGTCAACTCTCAACTTCTGATTTCAAATCATGGAATTACGAACGTAAGCGAAATGTGTTTTTGATCAAATGGCATTAAATTTCAGGGTTTTGGTATTTGAAGATTTGCATTTAGAAAACTCAAATAAAATATTGTCATCTAATTCCCGTTCGGGCGTGCTCGATTGTGAATATCCGGTTGGATTTGCGGTAGCCGAAATGTCGAGCGGTTATCATGTAGTGGGGTCGGGGTAAGCTGTACCCACCGTTTACTGTCACACATTTTATTTATTTATTATTGTTTTTTAGTAAATTGTCATTTTCTGTGTTCAACAGGGTTGTTGGGAAAGCAGCATGCACGGGGAATGCCAGCTGGATACACTCGGACAACATAGTAACTAATGTATTCGATTCTGTTTTAGTTCCTGAGGTTAGTTTATGGATCCAAAACCTGCCAGCTGGCTATATATGCATCTAATTTATTATTCAACTATGAAATTAACAAGTTTTCGTTGTTTTTCATTTGACAGTATCCGGATGAGTGGCTGCTTCAATTTGCGGCGGGCATAAAGGTAATTTTTATATGTTAAAGCATGGGATAAGCCTTTGTGGAGTGTAATAAAAACATCAAATTAACACACGATGACTTTTGTGCGTGGCTCATGCAGACAATATTGCTTTTGCCTGTAATTCCACACGGTGTTTTGCAGCTTGGATCAGTTGAAATGGTTTGTATTCTGATTACGTAATTTTTACATTTTGTTGCCTTTTCTTTTTCTTTTGAATCTCGTTCGTTAATTTCGTAATGAGGTCTATTTCTGTTTATTATATTTTTCATAGAATTTGCAATAGTAGATGGTTTTATGATTGCCTGCTGACTGATTATAATTGACATTTATCTAAGTAGTGTTGTCTTTCAGTTTATTTATTTGTTTCCCGAAAAATTTGAAACGATATGACTTATGATACCGGATCCAGGCAGAATGAGGATGTAACCTTCAGGGTTTTTTTCTCTTCTGGTTTTTTTTTTTTTTTTTCTCTCTTTTGCCTTGTCAGAATTTTTTATTTGTAATAAATGAACCAGGTAGCTGAAGATGCAGGCCTAGTTGCTTATGTGAAACACAAGTTTGAGGCCCATATAAAGCCCGACGGATATGACTTGGGATATTCGACTCACCGCTTCACCGCAGAAAAATTAATCGAGGATCAAAATGCCATTCACACCGTTACGACAAAAGCTTGCGACTCAATTGCTAATAATCAGATGATGTTTCAAGATTTTCGCTACTTAGACACTCTTGAAAGTTTGATCGAGGTTGACTTTAGTCAGCAACCGTTGCCTCTGATCAATTTATCCGAACCATGTCAACTATCGCACGATATTCCGAAAAACCATCACGAAGAAAAATTATCTTGGGTATTCGAGGAGTTAATGAACGAATCTTTTCTAGGCAACGAGTTCGATAGAACCTTTTCCGAGTGGGATTTCGAGCTGCACCGTATACTTGGAACACCAGTTGTAGAGGATAACACTCACCCGTATACCTACAGTATGGATTTGTCGGGAGTGGGCCCCGCTGGATTTCCTACTGAAGAAGTTGTTGCGAATGCATCTAACAACAGTAATGATAATGATTCGTCCAACAAATCCGGCATTACTTCATCAAATGTGTCCTCGGGTGAAAATTTTGCTTCCTCCAAACAACAGGATAAATTTAAATACGATGCTACACGAAATTTGTCTGGCAAGCAGCAAAAGAGAAAAGGATCTGATTCAACAATACTAACTACCAGCAAGAGAAGGGCCCGCGCTGGGGATAGTCGAAAGCCTAAGCCACGGGATAGGCAGATGATTCAAGATCGGCTCAAGGAGCTAAGGGATCTTGTCCCGAACAGTGAAAAGGTATTTGAGCTGGCAAAATGTCCAGGTCGGGCCAGAGAAAAAATTGGTCTGAGTCGGAACAGGCCCAAATTCCGGGATGTCATTTTTCATGCCCAGTGCATGGAAAGTGAAAAAATTATGCCCAGACCCGAATAAAATCGGGCTGGACCGGGCCAGATATTGCCAGCTCTAAGTGCTATATATATACTTTTGTAATATTTCGTTTTCAATCAATTATTAATGCGTATTTTTTTTTAATGCAGTGTAGCATCGATGGACTACTTGATAAGACAATAAAGCACATGCTCTTTTTAAGAAACGTAACCAAGCGGGCTGATAGATTGAAGCATCATCATAAAGAAGTAAGGCTGATTTTTTATTTTTATTTTTCTTGACTCATTATATTGCATTAGTTAAAGTTTTTGAAATTCGGAGTTTTCATAGGAAGCTGTTGAAAAGACAAGAGGACCAGAAAAAGTCAACCGCAGCAGTCAGAAGGGGACAAGCTGGGCTGTCGAACTAGGAAGCGAGCAACAAATGTGCCCCATTGTTGTGAAAGACCTCGATCACCCCAAGCACATGCTTATAGAGGTATATAATGTGGTATTTGTGTTATTCTTGTGCTGTTTTAGAAGACACTTGACAGACTTTTATTTCAACCAGGTTGTTTGTACGGACTATGATCGCTTTCTGGAAATCGCTGATTCGATTCATCGTTTACAATTGACTATCCTCGAGGGCGTGATGGAAGAAAGTGCGGCAGATGATTCTTCGTGGGCCCGTTTCATTGTCGAGGTATTTCTTTCTTTTAAAAACAAAATAAAACATATGAGTTGAATTTGCATAGAAGCTTTTTGTAACCAAGGTGTAGTTTAATGTATCTGGTAATCTCATCGTCCTGCAGGCCACCGGAAGCTTCCATCGGCTGGATATATTTTGGCCGCTGATGCAATTGGTGCAACGAAGCCGGGCACCTATTTCAAGCAAGATTTAATAGCCTGTCTGGGCTGATTGTTGGGTTTACTTTACGTTCATATGCATTTTTAGTATGATATTCGAGTCAATGTTGTCTGGTTTGAGCTATAATATGAACTACTAATAAGTAGGTTTTCAAAACAAGAAACCTAACTTATATATATATGTTATTCTACTCTGATTTTTTGGGTAGATGAACGTCTGTGATGAGTTGTTGATTCAACAATTTGGGATGTGAATGTTTCTGATTTCATCTTTGACAAATTACAAGTCAACAGACTGCAGGAGAACAAAGTTATATAGCAGATTTCTAAATCAGATTTCAAACTTGATCTCATTAAAATAGTTAAATTTAATTTAAAGCTAGGCATATTTCGCGATTTACATTCATTCCAATGGGGTCAGGGGTTCTACAATAACTCCAACTATGTGTTTGGGTTTAACCGGTCTTATATTTAATTGTAATTTCCTGTAATTTGTTTGGTGAATCTGCAATGTAATTTGATAGATGAAATCTGGGGAAGAGATAGATGAAAGGCAGATAGGGAGGAGAAATTTAGAGAGATGAGTAATTCATGTAAAATGCTTAATTCCTGGGTATTGTTCCCCTTGATTACATAAAGCCAAAAATATGGTTGGACCACTTGATTATAATGACTAAATTATCCATAAAATATCTAAAAGAAATTGGATCCCCCCTTTCTCTTATAATTAATGACTCAAACAAATCATCCCGACAACTGGTCATCCCCGCTTTGATTCGCGACCCGAACTCCGCCCGAGTCCTTACCCATTTCTTGCTTCTTCTTCTTTTGTTCATAGCCCGTCTTAAAGATGATATTTTTATCTCTTTGCTTCAATTTAGGGTTCCTTTCCCAATCGGATTCCTCGTCCCCTTCCTTCAATCCCCAATTCATGACACTATGTTATGAACTTAAGACAAAAAAAAGAAAAAGAAAAATAAAAAAAAAGACGTGCATAATTGGATATTATGTGATGCGATCGAAAAAATTGGTGCTTCAAAAAATAGAAAGTACTGACCTCAAATATGCGATCAGCGACCTGATAGATATCAAGAAGGCTCGTGGCGACCTGATCGATTATCCAAAACAAAATCCAAGCCGGGCAGTCCCAGCGTAGACCTTCCGATACTTAAGTCAGATATTGTTCGAGGATGTGCGAGAGCTCAATAGTCCGTGAGACCTTAAAACGTAGGATAAAATCAACTTAAAGTAAAGAGTGAGGCATGTGTCATCTTTATATAGACAAGAGACGTATTTCCAATATGGGGGTCCTCGTCTCCTGTATAAGAGCTCGCCTCTTCTAAAAAAGAGATCGCATCTCCTACCATAAAATCCATAAATCCATAAGCTCCATGATCCATGATAATTAAAGATGAGAAAATTATTTCGCATAATATGATTGCATCTCCTACCATAAAATCTATAAATTCGTAAGCTCCATAAACCATGATAATCGAAGATGAGAGAATTATTCTGCATAATATGAGCTTCATAATAGAGAAAATGGTGAAGTTATAAAATAAGAGAATTAAAGGTGAAATAAGAGCCTCAATCCCCTATTTATAAGATTATTAAACTTGTTCACCAACCAATAGGATTCATTCACAAGGTGAGATTAAAACTCCTAAAATACTCAATATCCATAATAAGGAAATACTCCCATACTTAGAATTCTTACTTTTCATAATTCCATAACAATCATAAAAATATATTATTATCATGTTGTTGTCCTGTCGGGATCTAAAACCTTCTACCCTTTTCGTTACTTTCTAACCACTTATAGTAGAGTCGATTTTTGATGTCGTATCAGCTAGTCCCTCATATTCTGGTTGATTGAGGTACGAAATCAGGTTAAATATAAAAAATAAAAATTTCAATTATCCAACCTAAAACAAGTCGTCCAAAAAGTCATTTCAAACCATAAACCATAACCCTGAAATATTCTTTATAATCATAAACCATTTATTTAGTCCGACAAGACCCCATACCATAATCTACAATAACCCATCAAGGTCCAAGATCGTGTTAATTATAAAGTCCAACTCCCAATACCGAGCTACCACTCAGTACCGAATTGTCATAATACCATTTTACTTGATGAGAACTCGACACTCTCATATAAGAGCTCGCCACTCCTACACGAGAGCTCGCGACTCCCAAAATAGCTCGCCCCCCTATAAAAAAGATTACTCCTTCTAAAAGGGGAGGTCTCCTCACAAATTCATATAAAACGTGCATGTTTACCGACTTGCATATTTGTCAGCCCAAAACCATGATACCATAAACCATAAAGACATCATCAACCTAAATGAGCGTCAAAACACAACCATAAGAATCATAAAAGTCATTGCCGACCTGAATAAGCGTCGGTCCATAAAAAACCATAAGAATACGCATATATTTGAATCATGTAGTTATGACAATCATCGACCTAAAATAGGTCGGTCAAAACCTCAATCATAAAAACATCTATTTAAACATTGCCCAACATTACACCATTTGCACGACAACTCGGCAGGTCAGCAGGTTCTACGGGGTAAACGGTGTCGACATGGTGCGATATTTTATGAGACAAGGGAAAGCGATACACATTTAGAGGTTTTTAGGCATTTGTGTCGACAGATTACGTTGTATGTGCCTTTGTCTTATTTTGCAAGAAGTTAAACATTGAAATTCATATGAAGTTGAACTTTTAAATGTTCATACTCGACTCAATTACATAACTAATGATATCAAGTCGAATCGGGCTTTTACCGAATTTAAAAGGCATAAGCTCCAGGTATATATGTTAAGCTTAACGAATCTGAATGGGTCGAGTTCAAACTCATTTGATGAATATTAAATTCATATTAAAACTCACTCACTTATTTTGTCAATTATAATATTATATAATATAATATAAAAACATTTATAAATAATTTGATAAACTGTGCTCAAACTCGATTCTTTTACTAAATGGTAACAGATGAGTTGAGCTTGAAATGAGCTGAGGTTTTAGCTAGGCGTGTTTCAGCCCAACACAAGTCATCACAATTTACTGCACACATAAAGCCCATGTGCCCAACCAAACAGAGGCATAGGCCCAATAACGATGATACATGTTTGCCCAACGGCGCCTCAACTCCCATAATAAACATTAGGGTTTTAGAGCGCCGTCACCGTGCCCATATTCAAGTATCTAGGGTTTATTTCGACGCTATAAAATTCTCTCGTTCCTTCTGCTTTAGCCCATTATCAAATCCTCGACAGTTCTTTACTTACATCTGGTAATTGTGATATGTATTTTTTAATTGTTACTTTGTTTAATGAAAAGCTTGATTTGCAGTGATGAAAATATCTGAGCCGTAGACGCTTGCGTCCGTGACGGCACTCAACCCTCTAAGAAGTTCTGAGCATTATCATTTCCCTATTTATATTTTCACACTGTATATATATATATATGTATTCTGAATTCAGTATAATATTCGAGCACTGTTACTATGATTTTGGCGATGTGATGAAGAAATTCATGGTCTGTCAATCCACTGATTAAATCGTGATGTCAACAGTGAATCCCGACAGGTTCTGATCGCTCCCTCTTTCTCTAATTTAATTAAATTATAATATATTTTTGTTGATTTAATTTTGTTATGAATCCGTTTTTGGGTCAAATGATGAGTCTTATGTGAAAATGGGTAATTTGCGACTGAGTTTCATCTTGATGTTAATTCACCTTGGAGAACTGATGATCCTTTTATATTCCATCTCTGCTTACGAACATAGGTTGAAATACAAATTATTCAGAGCAAAGTTTTATTTATTTAAATATCATCTTTATTTAATTTAAAATTGTTGCACTGTTTTTATTGTTTTTGCGATGTGACGAAGCAATTCAAGGTATGCAATACACTGATTATGTGTGATGTTAATAATGAATCCCGACAGGTTCCGATCGCTCGTAATACTGTTATCCATTTTTATTTAATACAAGCTGTTTTTTTGGTAATTCATTTTTGGGGTAAAAGATGAATCTAATGTAAAAGATGAATCTAATGTGAAAATTGGTAACTCACCTTGGAGAACTGATGCCCCTTTATTGTGAATCTCTTTTTATTTGTTTAATGTAAAGCTTGATTTGCAGTGATGTAAATATTCGAGCTGTAGACGCTTGCGTCCTTGACGGCACTCAACCCCTCTAAGAAGTTCTGAGCATTACCATTTTCTATTTATATTTTTAATTTCTATATACTTATGAATTTTTTGTATTGCGTTTGTAATTATTTTGGCGATGTGACGAATAAATTCATAGTCTGTCAATCCACTGATTAAAGTGTGATGTCAACAGTGAATCCCGACAGGTTCTGATCGCCCCTATTTTATTCTCAAGAGTATATATGTAGTTCTTCAGTTATATATATATATTGATTTAATTTCTTAATCATGAAAATACCGTTTTGGGGTCAAATGATGAATTTAATGTGAAAATGGGTAATTTGCGACTGAGTCTTGAATCTTGATGTTTATTCACCTTGGAGAACTGATGACCCTTGTATTTTTACATCCTTTTTAACATATATTTATTGTATATTTTTATATCCTTTCTAACATATATTTATTGTCTTTTTTTATTGTATATTTTTATAACCTTTCTAACATATAATTATTGTCTACAGTTAGAAAGGATGTAATTAGAATATTGGTAATTGCCGACTGACTTAATCTAGGTGCTCAATTTTTCTCTTTTAAATGTAGGAACATTGCACATCAATAATTTTTCCTTATCACTAACAGTAGGATATTTAGGATATTTCTGTAAGATACTTTATTTTTTTGTCTTTCATAAACAAGTAAATATTGACATATACACACCATAGAAAATGGAGAGGCATCAGAATTAATTAACTAAAAATATTTCTAACATAATCTAATATTTTTAAAATTATAATAAAAGTAATCATTGTCATTAGGAAAATTTGAAAGACATTGCCGTCGCTTTCTTCTGTCTTTCTTTCCTTCCATTTGTCTCGCCATTGCACATTGAAAAGACATCTTCGTTTAGCCCTCCATTTATTTTTCCTCTTCCTCTCCCGAGATGGCAGGAACAAACATAATTGGAAAAGACTTACCAATCTAATATTATTCCAATAAGAATTAAAATACTAGTTTTTAAAATCATTTTAATTAGGGAAAGTTGGAGATAACTCACTCTCTAATGCTTTCGAAAGAATTACACCACAAATCATTTTAATACTCCCTCCGTCCCAAAAAGATAGTTCACTATTCAATTTTCGTCCGTCCCACAAAGATAGTCCAGTTACCATTTTAACATATCATTAATTTTTCATTTTCACACATACTCTTAATTAATATTCTTGAAATACTGATTTTCTATCTCGTAAATTGAAAATTGATTATTACAATGCAAATCTTACTATTCAAATAACAAATATACTAATTCCAACACTGATTTTTATGAGTATTAATTGACATTAATAAATTCAAGAAGGGCATAATTGGAAAACACCAACTAAATTAATGACTTAACTATATAAACTATCAATTTTTTAATCTGTGTGAAATCAACCGTAGGACCATCAAATTGAGATGGAGAGAGTATATAAAATGAAGTAAGAGACAGAAGGAGAACAAATGGAAGATGGAAAAAATAGAGTTAAATTATTCTTTTGTACGAACATGAGTAGAAAGAGAAATGAATCAGAAGAAAGGCAGAAGGTGAAGAAGTGGACGATGGAAGAAACCTAAATGCATTTTCCTATTGACCGTTTATAATCTAATGATTATTTTTAATGTAAACTAAAAAAATGTTCAGGTCAATTTAATTTATGTGTTAGAAGATGTCGGAACTATTTGCATTATGTGGAGTTTATGGTGTTCACATGTAAGAGTACATGTTAATTATTTGCATAAAGATTACTTCATCGGGCAACACATACAAACATTCAAAGTGCTAATCAAAATTAATATTCAATTTGCCCATTCGAATCATGTAATTTCTGGATCACGAATCCCCCGTAAAAAACAAAAATCATAAACATAAACATATCCGGTGCACCTCAAATACACTTGGTTTTGGTTGAAATGGAGAGATTTAAGTAGCCTATTCATTTTCTATTATTTGTTGATTTGTTAATTTTATTTTTACTAATTTATGAAAGAAAAAAAATGTAAATATTTTCCAGAAATATGCTACTGCTAGTGATTAGCCTGCTGTGGCCTTTGAGTTGTTTAGTTCATATTTTATGGTAAAAATTAAATCAATATGAACAGAGAAATAATAAATTTAAGTAATAACATCAACAAATGAGTTAGTAAAATTTAAGTAATTCATCAACAAATAAACCTCTAGAATTTTGCAAATAAACCGCAAGAAATTTGCAAAAGCTGGAAAAAATGAGCTAGTTAAATTTAATTCATCAATAAATGAACTAGTAAAATTTATTGTTATTGTTGTAGTTAAGGTTTGTAAAGTCAGTTAATCTTGATTTCAAAGCTTCTTCACTCATCTTGAAAATTTGATTTTTTTTCTTCTCACTGAGAGCCTTTGGATAATATTTATTTTCTAATTTATTACTTATTTCATTTTCTGACTTTTTTGCAACCAATAAATTTTAAAATTCTTAGTATATTTATTATCTTTCATCAGTGAGGTGTGAGGTGGAGGTAGTCGAACAAAATTAAGCACTTGTTTCTACAATTTTAATATCCTAAGATATATAAATATCATTTTATGGTTCGACAATTAATTTTTTTGTTTGATTTTGTTATAATTTCTAGTTTTTTTTTTGATCATGAGCAGGAGACGGTGACAAATTAATTTTAATGCGTTGAAGAAATTACTAATTAAGTACTGCCTAGACATGCTTGATGTAATTCCAAAGGATTACTGGCATGCTTGGAATACCAAATAATTACTGGATTGTCGGATAACCAGATCTGGTTGTGGGTGATTACTGGCATGCTTGGAATACATGCTTGGAATACCAAATAATTACTGGATTGTCGGATAACCAGATCTCGTTGTGGGTGGGTTGTGTATAACCTAAGATCCAGATCTGGCTGTGGGTGTGTTGATATACTTACCGGACCGATGGAGCTTCACAAAGAATTTTGCATTGTTTTTCGATTTTTTTTTTATTTAAAATGTCTAGTTTAGGTCAACCTAAAAATTGTTAACTAATTTTAATATTATATTTTATAATAAAATTAATTATTAAATTGAAAAATGAAAGACATCGATAAGAATTGTCAACTTAATTTGGCTGGATTTGAAGAAGATTTTTGAACAATGTCTTGACTACAAATGTATGTCCGAAAAGTTTGCTTACTTTTTGCTACCACATCTCATGACCGAAGTGATGGCGCATCATATGGACAAGACGATGGCATATCACAATCGAACAAGACGCCTCGGTGAGCATGCGTGGCAAAGAGCGCTCAAAATTTTTATGGCCGAATGTTATCGCTTGTGCAATTCGAAATATATTAAAAGTGATCAACTCAATGATTCAATTTCAAATTTTGATATTTTAGATAAATTGGTTGTGAGATATCTTGCAAAAGAGCATCATTCAGAAGATCTTGAAGCCACGAGTTATGTTTTGGTTTCTGAGCTAGTAAATCATTAGACCCTGCAAAGTGGGTTGCATCCGTATTGGGAGGTGTTATTGTTGGGTCGGTACTTTGGATACCTATCAGATATGCATTCGAAAGTGGTTGTATCCGTAGAGGGAGGTGTTGTTGGGTTGGTACTTTGGATTCCTATCAGATATGTTTACCTTGGAAAGTGGGCTGCATCCTTAAAGGTTGGTGCTTGATTTTGTTTTGATCTTTCCGGGCTTGTGTTTATTATAAATTTTGCGACTATATCGTGATTTTTTTTACATGTTGGATCTTGTTAATTGTTAAATCCTATGTTGAATTTTCAATTAGTTTGATACTTTGTTGAAAAAATACTTTTATTCGTTGTGTTATTCAGAAATCTTAAAAAAACGTTCTAGTATGTCATATTATTTCTGGATTAAAATATACCCATAAAATTGATTTTTCTTATTAAAAAATAAACCTAAAACGGCTGATCCACAAATCATATACTCCTCGTCTGCTCCGCGATTCAACCCCCTCCCACCATTCCCAACAACCACTGACCGTTATCTTCCAATCACCACCACCAGCTGCATCATCAAACTAGAAGTAGACTCTGGCGGAGAATCTCGTGATTTGGGGAAAATGCTTGATGAAGGGTTTAGATTTGGGTTTCCCAATCCCCATCTCGTACGGTGTCGTTTCTGCATCGGAATTCTGAATTTGCCGTGTCGAGGTATTTTTCATCGATTCCACCGTAATCTACGACTACTGTCCGGTGGAACGAAGCCCTCAAAGGTATCGAGACCGGCGAAGGACTGGAGGAGGAGGAGAACGAGGACGAACTTAGTGAGGATTCCAAGGCTTCTATACTCGTTAGGGCTTTTTTCTTCTCCACTAGGTTTTCTTTCTTTTTTTTTCGTTTTCTTATTTACATGTTGCTGATAAAGTGTGTGAATTGTAGTTTTAGTTCATAACTAGGGCTTGGAATAATCGAGTCTCGCAAAAAACTCTCATAGCTTTTAGAAATTTTCGATTTTACTCATTTGGCCGCCAAGAATTGAACAATTTTCTGCTGTAAATGAATTTCTTCTTCCCTCAATATTTAAAATGTAATTTAGCCCTGATAAATTTGTTTTATTTCGTCTCATAACCTATGTTTCACTCCTTGAGCTACTGATTTTTCGTAATTTATTTTATGAGAAGTTATGTTAATTTTTTATTTATAAGTTTACTTTCAACGTGAGCAAGAACTTAAACATCCTTAGATTTTAATTTACGAGAAGAAAATATCACACATGGACGCGCTCTTGAGAATTTTTGAGCTCTCTGTAAAGGTAGTAACGTACTATAGGTTCTAAGTGAATTAAAAAAAAAGAATAGATGACGAGTGATTAATGAAAACTGTGATTGGTGATTTCATCTCGTGACTTATAATTTTTAACAGCGAAGCCGACCTCTGTTGATAGTGGCTGAAGATGTCGAAAGTGAGGTACTTTCTATGCTTGTTATCAACAAGCATAATGCCGGTTTGAAGGTAGGTTCAGATCTTCCTTCGTTAATAATTTTCTGAATTCAGTATAAAATCTTATTTTGTCCTTTGAAAATCATAGTCTATTTCGTAGGTTTGTGACGTGAAAGCTCCTGGTTTTGGTGATAACAAAAGTGCAAATTTAGAAGTTCTTGCGATTCTCACTTGAGGATAGGTGAGACAAACTACTACTACTATTATTATCATACTATAGTTATTTACTCGTTTAGTGGTTTTCAGAATATTGTGAATTTTTTTCCCGCAGGTTATTAGTGAAGAACAGGGGATGATTCTGAGCAAATTGCAGATTGATATGCTTGGTTTGGCAAAAAAGGTTAGTGTAACTATATGGATTATGTGCCCATTTTTACATTGACTAGAACTTCTAGTTGACTTGTTTGTATTTTGTTGGATTAGGTTAGTCAATGCATCTATCTCACGATATACGTGAAGAAACTTTAACTATGCTTCATGCACAACATCCTGGGTACACCTTTTGTGTAGTGTAAACGGGCATTTATTAATTCCTATGCTTATGTTCTAATCATTGAAAGTAAAATCCTTATTTTGATTTAGGTTGCAACAAAGTTTTCATGTGTACTTCACGATTAGCGGCTCCACAATTTGTTGTCCCCTCTTTGGCATACTCTAGTGTCAAAAGAACGACCGATAAGTAGATACGTAATTGTTTTTGTTTAAATTATCTTTTTTAATTAGTGTACTACTTTTGGACATGAACCCCTTGTTTTGGCATTGCACAAGCAAGATGAATACTTGTAATAACTATATGATGTGAAGTATATTTTTAATCGGCTTTTCTATCAGTTGAAAGAGGCAGATCTCTATTTAGCAGCATGGGAGTTTGTAAGATGTATTGGAACTGCTTGTGCAGTATTGTAGCTTGAATTCTTTCTCAATATGCTTTTCTTCTTTGCACTTTGGTATATGATAGTTATGTAATTTGTGAGAGTATCTTTGTAAGGTGGCTTATCTACTGGCATTCTTAAATTACCTTTACTTTATGCACTTTGGTAAATTATAGTTATGTAATTTGAGATTTTGAATACAATTGTATAATTAAGCCTTATTTTTTGTAATGCAGGAAGCGCTGAAATCAAGTTTGGAAGTTTCTGTGGTCCCTGCATTTGAGATGTCCTGCCGGACCATGTTTGAGCAGGTTGATTCTGCATTTCAGAAAGGAATAGTTGAACATACAACAACGGCTCAGCAATAAGTAGAGGCATCACACTTGTAATTGGCACTTGCAGCTGTGAGGCTTAAGAGACAAAAGAAAACGGTGGATACTTTTCTGGGTGGAAGGTGACGACTCTAATGAATCGACTATCCTGTTCGCTCCCCATGCTTTCGCACCCCAGCGTCGGTAGGGACCCAGAGAGCTGCCTTCGCTTTTGGCGTTCCTTCGTAGATCTCCGGATTTCACCCCTACACACGAAATTCCACTCTCCTCTGTCTCACTCATCTGATTAAAAACAAAAATACTTGTTTTTTATTAGATTATTATATTCAATTGAATATTTTATATTCAAGCAAGAACAACTGCAGTTATTGAAATATGATAGGGGCTCCCAATGCAAACAAAACTTTTATGTTAGGGTACAGAAGTTACTATGATATATTTCTAATGTTTGTATAAAGTCTTTTATCCTACTTTACTCATGAAGGTAGTAAATTGCTGACCTTAAAGAGTAAAACTATTTCTTCTTTACACTTAAAGGAACTTTAGTCGTTGTATTTTTTTTTGAAATCTTTTTTTACTTGTAAATTTGATAATGGTATGTTTTGGTTATGTTGGTATTAAGTTTGTGATTATCTTTCTTTTAATGAGTTTGGTGTGTTTGTTGGTTAATTAGGTATTGGTGATTTTAGTGAATTTGTTGGAAGGTGCTTTGAAATAAAAGGCTCTCGTATCTGTTTTTTGAACTGATATTTAGCAATTTTCACTATTACTTTTGAAGAGTGATTTAAATGTTCATGGGAGTTTGTTATAAGTTAATCATACGAGTTACAATAACTAATTGGAATTTTTGTGCCGCTGAATGAATAAGTGAAATTTTATTTATACGTGCTGCTGGAATTTTCAAGTATTTAGCTTCAGTTCTAAATGTGCATGTGTAAGAAAATGTGGGTTCGATTCTAAAAGGTTTAAAATACATTATTCATATGTTAACATTTTGAGCTGCAGAGAGCTTCACAAAATATTTCTCAGGTGTTTGAATCCAGAGGATCTTGACTTGATGCTACATGAGAGCGAGAATGAGATTTATGTAGATGATTGGAAAGCACATACGGAGTACAATGGATTGAAAGCTACTGATGTTCAGATATTCTAATTGAAAGCTACTTTCTTTCGTTTTTTTGTCATTTTTTTAAATATGAAATACATTAATATGTGGTTCTGTCGCGCTAATTAATATTTTTTTTTTCATTTGTTGATAACATCAACATATATATCTTCATGCAATCTCTAGATATTCATCTAAATTTTTTAGGGTTAATTAATTACGTGTATGTGGTTCTTCGAGCATAATTGTGCCTGTTACCTTTCTCTTTGTTTGGAACTCTCGTAACTCTCATATCATTCATATAAGTACTTAAGCTCATTTTTTCCTTTCTAATTTCTGACATTCTGTATCAGGCCTATCCCCATCATTGTTGTTTGTCTAATTTTGTGCTGCAACTGTATCAGGCTCGTTTTTCTCTTACTCGTTTTCCCACCGCCTACATCCAGGCTTCAGCTACTCGTCCAAAATTGTACTGACTTTTACCTCTTACTATTTTTAAGAAGATGAGAAATTTCCATTTGACAATGCAATTCAATTTCTAGGTAAGATTTCAACTTTGATACAACTATTTGTCAATTTTTCAAGATTAATTGTAAATTTTAGGAATTTAATTGAGTAAGTGATAATAGTACTAATGTATAATGTCTGATATTACTGGTAATTGCAGTTGACTGCATTTGAATACTTGTAAATAATATTAGAATATTGACTTGCAGTTTTTCTTGGACCAACGACTTTTCTGCCAATCCCCCAACTTGCTCCATTATTCAATACAAGTTGCTGAAGTTTTTCCTTTTGCTGTAAATAATATTCACAAAATAATATAATAAATTAATAATTTCTAAATAATTATTACAATAATATAATATAATGAACGCACACCATCGTCTTCACCATCGTGTAGAAATGAACATAGCCTATTTTCATCATTTTATTAATATTATTTATCACACATATTATTTTCCGTCATTTTTCATTAGCTACATTTGCATTTTCATATTGACCTGCAGGCACTCTATATGGAAAAACCTTAATCGGACGATGAAATTGATGATGTATATAGACGTTGGGGCGAGTGTTTCTTAGAGGTCATTGCTTGATCACCATGCAGGGTGTGCAATATTTTGGAGTGTAAGAAACAAAGTATTTGTGGATAACTTGAATGGTCGCAAAATAGGTACTCATAGACTTTTGTGAATTTCTATTTTAAGACTTGGTGATCGTGTATTTGGATACTTGTGTTGTTTGGATTGACATATTTGGTGATTGTGTATTATTGTTATTAATGACATGTGTTGGTGATCTTGGGATTATATAAATGAAATGTGTTTTGTGTATTATGGTGATTGTGTATTATGGTTATCAATGACATGTGTTGGTGATCTTGGGATTATATAAATGAAATGTGTTTTGTGATTTAAATAGGTACTAGAATTATAATATATGAGCAGGCCTGGAAAAGGAAAAATGAATATGGAATGAAATTTCAGAAATTTAAAAATCTAGAACGGATATCAAGAAATCGTTCTAAAAAATAAATATTTTAGAACGTCTGTTTCTTAAGACGTTCTGAAAAGTATGCTTTTCTAGAACGTCTGTATTTCGAGACGTTCTGGAAAGTATACTTTTCAGAACGTCTCGAAAAACGCAGGCGTTCTGAAAAGTATATTTTCCAAAACGTCTGTTTTTCTAGGCGTTCTGGAAAGTACACTTTTTTCCAGAACGCCAGCGTTTTTCGAGACGTTCTGAAAAGTATACTTTCCAAAACGCCTGTTTTTAGAGCCTGTTTTAAAAAAAGACGTTTTGGAAAGTTATTTTCCAAAACGGGAAAACCGGTAAAAACGACTTTCTAGAACGGCTGAAGTTTTTTTCTAAAACGTCTCTGATAACCTTTCTAGAAAGTCAGACATTTTAGGACGCCTCATCAGGGCGTTCTAGATTGTCAGACTTTTTAGAACAGTTCCATACAGAACGCCTCTGTAGGGCGTTCTAGATTTATAGAAGCAGACGTTGTGAAAAGTTATTTCTGCACTAGTGACGACTAATTAAATAGTAAGACTAAAAAATAAAATTTAAAAAACAAAATAATTTCAATAATCACTGTATTTAAAGAAATATGTCTCATGCATGCACTATTATCTAGTGGCTTTCTAGGTGTTTATCAATATAAGGGCAATATTGGAATAAAAATGTGGTTGGGAGTTAGTTTTAAAATAAAAGTGAAAAAGGGGAGTGCAAAGTTTATCTTTTTAAAATAAAAGTAGAAAAAGGGAGCGTAAAGTTTATCTTTTTACATGGAGTTGGAATTTATTACCAATTTACCTTTGATTTTTTGATCAAATTCAAGAAATCACTCTTTAAGGTGTAAACAAAAAATCAAATGGTCGGTAAGATCATAGACTTCAAACCACTGCTTTGGGGGACAACACAAATGTTCTCTCCGGGCAACATCTCTTGTTATTGAATTGTTTCTCTTTGATCTTTATTCTTGTTAAAGTTTATAGTAGTAGTATATATATAATTTTTGTGTCAGTTTTGAGCTTTAGCCAAGAGAAAAAAACAAAAAAAACAAGCCCTCTTGTCTCACTTTTAATGAACAAATTGTTTCTCTGGTGCTTCACAAAAGGAAATGGAAAATCATAAATTAATGTAATCTATATGTATATTAAAGTAGAGGTCTGGAGAGAGAAAAAATGCCACGTAAGAATGCCAAATTACAAGGAAATAAAAGACAAACAAAAGAAAATTACCAATTTTAAAAAATTCAAAGCTTCCCTTTCATTCTCAACTTTCTACAAATAATTTCATGTAAAAAATAAAAAAACAGCATACTTTAATGAAATAAAAGACAGACAAGGAAAAATACCAGTTTTAAAATATTTTTTATTTTCGAACATTATTAATTATAGATTTGAAAAATCCAATTTTTTTTAATTACGTCTGTATGTGTATATATATATATATGTCAGTCATTGCACAAACTAATATATCCATGTCTTTATGCTTAAGGTGTGATCTCAATATTTTAGATCTACACTGTTTCAGACCTTATCAATTTTGTTTGTTATGTCTTTACAGTTGTTTTGCTCTTCCACTCTAGATAGATTTATATATTTAGAATTTGGTCTAGGATTCCACTTTCAATAGATTTATATATATTTAGAATTTGGTGTAGGATTAGTTTATGATTTCTTTTGTTACCCTTTTCGGATAAAATTCTAATTCATCAATCTTAATAGTTTGTTTATTGTTAGTGTTGCATATTTTTTTTCTCAAATTTTTATTTATTTTTCAGTTTAATCTAATTTACACTAATTATATTCTAACTATCTATGAAAATTTGCAGGTTTTCCTAGCTGCACATGCTATACTTCTGGTGGTGTGAGAAAGTTGACTCACAGCTTCATACAAATATGCTAGAAATCAAAAAGTCTATTGTTATCGGTGCCAAACGTCCTAAGCCGAGCCCAAATCCTGGTAGTACTATTTACTCAATTTTTATTGATTTAACATGTTTAAATTTTATATTTTTTTTAATGTTTTTGTTAATATAATTATTTTTAAGAGAGTCTGGAGTAAAGAGGATTTTATTTCATATCACACTGAATTTTTTGGTATGAAGGACATAAGCAAATACTAAAAACTCTAAAATGGAATATTTGGTTTAGAATGTATTGAAAACTGTTTTTTTCACAACACGTAC
>BMAC01000528.1:425996-472661 GCA_014905375.1 Phtheirospermum japonicum | reverse complement strand
TTATATTATTATTATATGTTTCCTAATTTAATTTTTTAAATATATATTAATTAATTCAATATTTTATTTATCATACTTTTCTAAATTCAATATCTTTCTTTTATTTAACTAATATACAAAAAATGAGTGCATATTTTAAATAGATATTATTACACCTAAAAAAATAAATATTAGAATTATAGTGCTCAATTCTCCTTATCTACATGTCAATATAATGCATTGATAAACACAATATTATACATCCATGTGAGAAAATTAATATCTTACATAAGAAAAAAAAAAAAACAACATAATGTTATATATAATTTAATTTAAATATTATAATATAATATGATTTAATAATATTTAATAATAGAGATTAGACACAGGTTGAGAATGTGATATCTTTTGAATATTTTTAAGTATGAAAATAATATATTAACTAATTTAATTTAAACACTAACAGATAAAATTATTTAATTAATTAATAAATATATTAGACATGTATCAGACATGTGTTGAGAGGAACTGATGGCCTTGTCATGTGACGAACAGAGGATATAATGCCAACAAGCATTATCTCATTAAATCAAAACCCACCTCACATATCCAATCATCTCATGCCACGTATGCAGACTGACATTATGAAAAATATCACTCACAATAACGAGAACACGTCTTTGGGTGAGAATATATCATTTAAATTTATTTACTTTTGGATTTAAAATTATGTAATCATCACAAATATTTTTTTTACTTATCTTTTAATAAATTCGTGTAATACACGGGTAAGTATATATATATATATATATATATATATATATATATATATATATATATATATATACACACACACACACACACACACACACACACACACACACACACTTGCACCACAATTTACAAATGCGTGATCTAAAAGAAAGATGAACAAAACATGAAGAAAGCGGCTATGCATATGGCTAGGGTTAGGAACAAAATGCCAGAAAAGCTGCTAAATTTTTTTCTTGCATTCTCATACACACATTACATATATTTATACATCTTATAGAACAATCTAGGCTATCTAAGTGTCAAACATCCGTTCACAATGCCAGCTATTGTCCTTCACTAGCCGTTACCACCACAATCAGCTGCAGTTGGTGCATGATGATCATTTTGCACCCGAGGTGAGGCCTTCTTGTCCTTTAGCTGATTTTGCTCTGTTGCAGCTGGTCCATCGCTCCCTTTCCATGCACATGCACGAGGCTTTTGTTGTTTAACATGCTCCCTCAATTCTATGCATCCTTTTGAAGTTACAAACAGTTTATTTCTCATCCTTGCATAGAATTGGCCTGACAAAGCCTTAGTAAATATATCTGCCCTTTGATCAATTGCTGGTACATGCCTTACTGAGATCACTCTGTTCATTACCTTCTCTCTTATGAGATGCAAGTCAAGTTCCAGGTGTTTGGTTCTTGAGTGATGCACTGGATTAGAAGAAAGTGTAATTTCTCCCTGATTATCAACCCACACTACACTAGGCTTGATTAGCTGTATTTTCAATTCTCTGAACAGTGATTGCAGCCACATGATTTCACAAGTAACTAGAGCAAGTAACTAGAGCAAGACTTCTACCACGAGCTTGTAGCTCAAGTGGTATCGCTAACCCTTTATAAGGGTGTTGACAAGGGTTCGAACCCTAGACCTCTCAAGTTATTTGAGATTTATCTTCTACTTTCCAACCACTTGACCCAACTTATTAAAAAAAAAAACTAGAGCAAGACTTCTATACTCAGCTTCTGTGCTTGACCTTGAGACTGTTGGCTGTTTTTTAGATTTCCAAGAAATGAGATTATTGCCTAAAAACACACACAATCCTGAGGTTGATCTTCTGTCATCCACATCTGAAGCCCAGTCAGCATCTGAAAATGCTGTGATCCTGAAACTGCTGCATCTTGACAATTTTATCCCATAATCCATTATTCCTGCAATATATCTCAATATCCTTTTTACTGACTTCCAGTGTAAGTCATGAGGTGACTGCATGAATCGACTCACTTTGTTAACTGCATAGGAAATGTCAGGTCTAGTTAGGGTTAGATACTGAAGTGCTCCTACAATCCTTCTGTACTTATGCTGATGTTCAAGCTGCAAAGGTTGTCCACAAAACTTGGATAAGGGTGGATGAGAAACCATAGGAGTGGAAAGACTCTTTGCCCCCTTCATTGCAGCCATATTTAAAATGTCAATAGCATATTGCTTCTGATTTAGGAAAAGACCATCTGAAGTTTGTGAGACCTGAATGCCAATAAAGAAGCTTAGTGGACCAAGATCCTTAATAGAAAAATAACCTCTGAGCTGAATAACTTGCTGATCAATAGCCTGGATGTGACTGCCTGTGATTATTATATCATCTACATAAGCCATAACCAAAAGACAGGAACCGGAAGAGTGTTTAATATAAAGTGATGTTTCAGCTTGAGAAACATGAAATCCAAGCCCAATCAGTAGTACCTCACCAAACCTACTAGATGAGGCCATTGATGTTTGTTTAAGACCATATAAGGACTTGTGTAATTTACAGACTAAGTGTGGGTTGGAGAGGTGTTCAAAACCAGCAGGCTGTTCCATGAAGAGTTCAGTGTCAATATTCCCATTAAGGAAGGCATTATCAACATCAATTTGCCTGAAGGTCCCCCCAAAAGTCAGTGCAAGAGATAGAATGACTCTAATTGTTCCTAGTTTGATAACAAAACTGAAGAGTTCAGTGTAGTTCCAGCCTGGATCTTGATTGTACCCCTTAACTACTAACCTTGCCTTGTGTTTGATAACAACGCCATTTGGACCCCTTCTGATAAAAGCCCCAGTCTAATAACATGATGTCTACTAAAGCATCATGTGCATTTTGAGGTTCAAAATATTCTGAGTTGGCTGCAAATAAAACTTTAGGCTTATAAATCCCAGCCTTTGATCTGGTGATCATTTGATGTGTCCCTGCATCCTGAGGAGGAATGTTAGGTGCATCTGAAATAGAAGTAGAATGAACATTCTCAATTAGTAAATCTATAGTAATTGTGCCCCCTGGAATTGATGATGTTGATGATGTGGAGGCTGTAGAGGTTGTATGTGAAGTATCTGGAATATGGACTTGATGTGGTGGTGAATGAGGAGGTGGTATATCCACTGAGGTAGGTGTCTGTTTTGGTAAAGTGAGTAAAGGAGCTGTGGTGACAGGTGGTGAATGAGTGTGGGAATGGACTGTATTGTGCTTATGAAAAGGAAAAGTGGACTCTTCAAAAATCACATGTCTTGTGATTATTATTTTCTTGGAGGGTAAGAGTACTTTGTAACCCTTATGGTATGGACTATAGCCTATGAAGACTGCAGGTAGGCTCCCTGGTTGGAGTTTATGATCATTATAAGGCTTGAGTAAGGGATAACAAAGGCAACCAAAGGTCCTTAAGAAAAGGTAGTCAGTCTTCTGTCCTGTTAAAGCCTGCAGAGCTGATTTATAATGTAAAACCCTGCTAGGTAATCTGTTAATAAGAAAAATTGCACTAGTAAAAGCCTCATCCCAATACATAAGTGGAACTTTGGACTGATAGATAAGAGAGAGGCCTACTTCAACTATCTGCCTATGTCTCCTTTCTGCTAGCCCATTTTGTTGTGGTGTGTACGGACAAGAAATCCTATGTTGAATCCCACATTGAGCTAGTATAGACCTTAAAGCAAGAAACTCGCCCCCACCATCACTCTGCAAAATCTTGATTTTAGCATTAAACTGAGTTTTAACTAGTGTTTGAAAATGCAAAAAGGCTGATGGTAAAACCAAGAAAACCTGGTAAAATGATCAATAAAACTCACATAATACTTAAAACCAGAATGAGAAACAACTTGAGCAGGTCCCTAGAGATCACTATGCACAAGATCAAAAGGATGTTTATAACCAGTGTCACTATCTGAAAAGGGTAATCTGTGTGCTTTTTCTTCAAGACAGGCAGAACATAAAGAAATAACTTTATTATCAACAAAGGGAACATTACAATGTTTGAGTGCCCTCTTAGCAATATCATTAGAGGGATGACCCATCCTAGAGTGCCAAATGGCCAAATCCAGACCCTTAATTATTCTAGCAGAAAAAGCAGAAGGTTGGTGCAGTGTTGGTTTTGGTTGTGGACTGATTTGAGGACCCTGAGTGTGTTGTTGAAGGTAGAAGCTGTAAAGACCATCCTTAAGACTCCCTTGGAGTAGTGTTTCCCTTGTTGCTAGATCCTTCACAAGACAGATAAAGGGATGAAACTCAAAGAAAACTTGGTTATCTTGAGCAAATTTTGCCACACTTATAAGATTCTTGGTTATAGCAGGGATATGTAAGAGGTTATTGTGTAAAAAGGTGCAGAAATTAGCTTGATAGGGGGATTTTACCATAGAGGAACCAGTATGAGCAATGTTCATACCTGCTCCACTTGCTGTTTGAACTCTATCAACTCCTTGATAATCTGTAGCAATGTTCAAATTTTCAAAGTCATAGGTGAGATGATTGGTGGCTCCTGAATCTGGAGACCAAAGACTATCCTGGCTACATTCAGATCCATTGGTTGGAAAGCTATCTATGTGAGCTGAAGGGGATGCATTGGTCCCTGTTTGATGATTGTTGTTATAGGTGCAAGCTGTGTAATTCATATCAAACTTGTAATAACAATTCTCTACTGTGTGGTTATTATACCCACAAATCTGCCACTTAGGTCTATTAGTTCCAGAAAACCTTCCTCCTCTTCCTCTTGAACCATTTCCTGCTCCTCTTGAATAAGAACCTCTTCCTCTTGCTGAGTTGCTTCTGCATCTAGTGCTTGTACTATTAAAACTCCTTCTATTCCCATGAGACTGAGTAACCAAATTCATAGAAAACTGAGAGTTGTCTATTCCAACAGAGTGATTAGCATTCTCAACTCCCTCAATGCGGCTCTCATAAGACAACAAAGCTGCATAGGCTTCCATGAGGCTACAAGCCTTTGGTCTTGTGGTTAAAGAGATAATAACAGGATCATACTCTTGTCCCAATCTAGTTAAGAGATGCAAGACTTGATCTGTTTCCTTGATTCCTTCATCAACAATAGAGATCATATCACAAATGGATTTCACCTTGTTAAAATAGTCTCTGCTGGACATATTTCATTTCTTGAGGGTTTGAAGCTGTAATTTCAGCTGCATAACTTTAGCTGAGCTCTGTGTGGCAAAAGCTCCATTTAGGTGTCCCATATCTGCTTAGCACTCCTTAAACCAAAAGTGGTGACCAATAGGTTTTCTGAGAGAGATGACAACAGTCAAGAGGCAATAAGCTGGTCTTGCCTGATCCAGTTCATATAAGCAGGATTCATGGTTGGTGTTTCACCATCTGAACCGGGAATTAGTCTTTCTGGGGTCACAATATCTCCTGTGATATACCCCTCCAGCCCATAGCCTCTGAGAGCAGTAAGAACTTGTTGCTCCCATAACAAGTAATTGTTGTCATTTAATTTGATGGTGACAAGTTGAGTTTGTAGTCGGATTACTGGCTCCATAGCATTAATTGTAGGAGCTGCAGCCATGAAAGGGATGGGTAATAGGTGACAAAAAAATGAAGCTTTTTATGCAAAAGGTAAACCATGTGTTGTGGTACCATAAAAGGAAAGATGAACAAAACATGAAGAAAGCGGCTATGCATATTGTTAGGGTTAGGAACAAAAGGCCAGAAAAGCTGTTAAATTACTTTCTTGCATTCTCATCCACACATTACATATATTTATACATCTTATAGAACAATCTAACCTATCCAAGTGTCAAATATCTGTTCACAATGCTAGCTATTGTCCTTCACTAGCCGTTACCACCACAATCGGCTGCAGCTGGTGCATGATGATCATTCTGCACCCGAGGTGAGGCCTTCTTGTCCTTTAGCTGGTTTTGCTCTGTGGCAACTGGTCCATTGCTCCCTTTCCATGCACATGCACGAGGCTTTTGTCCTTTAACATGATCATGCATAAAAGAACGTTTAAGCCTATTATTATTATCTTCTTTTTGTTTTTTAACTTTTAATTACTTTTGTTTAAGCAAGTATCTCGAACATTGCAGCCAGTAGCCCTATTTTCTGATTTTGATCATGGAGATTGGGATTCGGCCCATTTAACTGTCTATATTTACTGATAGCGCTGGGTTTTATTTATGCCCCTCATGCCGTGCTGTTTTTCGTGTATCTTTTGTGCGAACAATTCAAAGATGGTAAAATTGAAATAAATAGGCTTTGCTTGACAGTTATGGATAATTGATAGATGTTTGTATGGCCGATCCTATTGATTTATTGTATAAAATGACCCGTGAGAACAAATGCCTTATTTATTGTGGGGTATTTGTTTTTTTTTTTTGTGTGTGAATTTATAGAAAAACTAATATAACATTTACCAAAAATATTGTTAATAATAAAAAAAATAAGTCGAAGAAGAAGAATTGAGTAATAGGCATTAGAAGAAAAAAAAAAGAGAGAATAATTTGTTTTCAAAAGGAATTTAAGAATAATAGAGATCCCAAAAATTTTAGTTTTTTTAAGAAGTGAAAGCTCTTCATTATTCATTTAAGAAACTGTCCAAAACTTCAATGTATCATAATTGATCTGTTTCACCTAAATTTGTCTTAACCATCACTAAAATATTCAACAGAATAAGCAATATTCTATGTTCACTATTTACCGACAATATATTTCGTAGCTAATAGCCTAATGCAATCTTTCGATGTCAGTGGAGAATATTAAAGTTGTACTAACTGATAAGCTGGCCTAAGTAGTTATGTACTTTTCCATCAAGGGTCAATATGAATCATTATTTTATTTTATGATTGCTTGTATAATAACTAAACCGTCTATTCATTTGAAAAACAAGGTTAACATGATATTAAATTTTAGAGAGAATGATGTTTCTACGCCCCTCACATAAAAATACTCTTTTCCCTTGTTAAGTGGATACGGAAATTCATTTCATTACACAAATTTAGTAAAGAGATCAGGATACTGTCCAATTCAATAATAACAAATAAATTCACACATGCCTTTTCAAATAAATTTATTTAACATTTTATGTATCAGATTTTCTTATCTTTATATAATTCACATTTTAGTTCGAATCACAACATCTTATTATCATTTTTGAAGAAAAGGAATTATTGTTGTTAATTTTTCATGGAAAAATTCGAGATACTTTTACATCATTTAAAGTGTTTCACATTTTAATGAAGTTTTAATTTTGTGAGACGAACTTTCAAGTATTTGTAATTCTTGGTCATTGATGTATGCATTGTACCTTGTAAATTGAGTTAACATGACAATGTGAATATAATTTTGTATGTTCCCGAGTTCAAACCAGAGTTCCCGATACGACGGATAGAGATGGTCGGGACCTCGTGAGTTCCATGTCAAAAATTCACAATTTTTCAATTTTTTTTTCGTGAACTCAATTTTCCAAGTTAGGACGCGAGTTTTCAACCTGAAATTGAATTCACGAGTTCCATGTCCAAAACTCACATTTTTTTATGTGAATTATGTGCAATAGGTCCATGTCGAACTTATCTACAGTGGAGGTGGCTTGCGAATTGACAGTGAAGGTGATGGTTTACGTGTCTACAATGGCGGTGGCGAGTGAATTTTCAGTGGAAATGGTGGTGTGGTGGTGGCCAGATTTTCAGTGACATCTATATTGGGTTTTCTAATGTAAGGATTGATGAATTTCAAAAAAAAAAAAAATCAAATTACATGTTTGTGAGGAAGAATAAAGTACCGGCTGCGGTAATGAAATAGACAAAATTGTGAAAGTATTTTAGTTAATTAAATTATTTTTCATTAGAAAGGGAAATAATATACCTTAAATAATAGCGCGTAGAAAGTATTTTTCCCCTAAATTTTATTGCGAAGGACTATAATTGTTTAATAAATAACATCTAAATCATCCACTGTCACCTCATACAAAATTCATATCCACGATGAATGCCCCATGCTAAGATTTTCTTAAACTTGATTTCCTAGTCATAATAATTAAGTTATTGTTAAAATTGTTATTATCTGTTTTCTTGGTCTAGCTTTCAAACCAAGTGTCTCTCAGCTTGTTTGTCTAAACAAGAAGCCAAAACTTTTACTGGGTCCATAAGTTTTAATTTTCTCAAGTTGAGAATGAGGACAATCGTGTTAAGTATAATGTCTTAATAGAGACAATTTTATGCATAATATTGTAATTGAAACAAAATTTACCCTTAACACCTTGCTTATGCATAAAGTTGGGCGCTATTGCGTCTTATCTTCTGGATTTGCGTGTAATTGACTACTAATTTTGACTACCAGGACTTTGATATCATAATCAATTAGCCCAACTTACTATCCTTAATTGGAATAAGTCTGATAATTCATATTTACGCATATTTCTATTGAGTCCCATAATATATTCATATATATTTCTAAACACGATTATGTATTTATATTGAATATGAATCTCCAATAGTCATTCGCTATTTGGAACCTTTGAAAGATGATCTAATACCGTTAAATCTTTGGATTTGTCACTCTAATGAGATAGTCTTCCCGTCGTTAGGGGGAGATAAGAAACAGTATTTTTTAATGGAACGACAGGAAAAGTTTCATACTATGTGTGATCCTCGCATTTCACAATGTAACGTGAAAGTAAAGTAAAGTAAACAATTAATCTTCAAAGTACAGAAAACTCAATTTTTAAAGTGACGAGATCATATATATACCAGCTGCAAATGTGTCTGCAATGTTAAAAGACCTCATAAGGGGCACAATGTCGCAAATTAAGACATTGCAACCATACTTAGTGGAGGTGTGGTTGAGGTCGTGACTCCCAAAAGGAACAGGGGGAGTTCACTTGATTCGATCAATACTCGCCCAAGAAATAAGAGAGCATGTAAGACACAACTTTAATTGATCATTAATGAAGATAACTCCTCTCATGAGATTATCTCTGGTTATACTTATGTCCATAAATCATTACTGGAGGACACTCCTATGTTTAATATGATTACAGAGAATAAAGAAATCTCAATGTACAATGAGAGTTTATATGAGTTGAAGGGAAGATTTTCCACACACATTGATGATATATATACATCGTTGCTCAAGCAATCATAAAGCACGATGGTATCGAACCACGCTCTATTGAAATGTCGACAAAGAGAAAATTGACCTAATTCTAAAGAATCAATCCAGGCAGAACCAAATTCACTGACAACAATATAAGTATTTGGTCTGGTAGTGCTAACCTCACCATGTGTAAAGCCTGTAGGATATAAACGAAGTTTTGTCAGAAAGCGCAATGAGAAAAATAAAGCCATGAGATGCAAATCTAAACTTGAAGTACAAAGTTTCTCAAAACGCCCTGAAATTAACTATGGGGATATGTACTATCCCATAATAGATTTTATAATTTCAAAGAATGAGAATGCAGCTTATACATGTGGTTATATCTATGGGGATCGTGATTTAGAGATATATATACGAAAGTGCTTGCTGGCCTTTCATTGCCAAGGCAAGTGACTATAAGTCACGGAGTGCATTTGCAATTAAATTAAAATACTCACTTTATGGATTGAAATAATCTGGACGGATGTGGTATAACCGTCTAAGTGACTACTCGATTGGGAAAAGATAATCTATGCACTTGCGTATTTATAAAGAAAATAAATTTCAAATTTGCGATTATAATTGTATATGTCGATATGAACATAATATCCACTCTTAATGAAATAAGAGATATCGCTAGTTATTTGATCAGGCAATTAAATATGGATAAGTGCAATATGCTAGCACTCCTATGATTGGTCAAAGTGAAGATATAAAGAAAGATCAATTTCATCAGCGGAATGACGAAGAACTGGTGGGAGATGAGATTCCCTTCCTATGTACAATATGCGCATAACTGTATCATTACTAATACACTTGACCAAATATTACTTTCTCAAAATTGTTATCTTAATTTAACTCAAGAAAGCGCAATGTCACTGGAATTGAATTAAAATGTACTTTAATACCTAAAAGAAACCATTGACGTGAGTTTATTTTTCCCATTCATAAATATAATTGGGATTGCAGATGGTCTTGTAACCCCTAAAGAAAATTTTGAGTTTACTTCCTACTGTGAAACAACAAATAGTATTGTTGATGTTGGTTACTCATTTGATCCATGTAAAGAGATCATTATCATGCATGTAGTAGTTCGTGATTATCTATGCGAAATATTATGATCATACACATCTCTGAGAATATTGGCTTGAACTCTATCACTGAAGAAAATGTAATAATACGAGTAATATCACCACAACTCTTCTACAACCAACAACTATGCACTTTCTCAATAATCAAGTAAATTGAGAAAGTGGAGACTTTCAAAATTCTCTTGATAGATGTACATATCAAAGAGAGGTGTAGACTTTAGAGGGAGTCTCAACATAGGTGTGTTGTACTCTTTTTCCTTAAACCAAGTCTTATTCTTCCCATTGGGATTTGTTACTTGGCACGGTTTTAACGAGACAACAATGAAACACCATTTCACCATTTGACTTGGCACAAGGGGGAGTGTTGAAGGAAAAATACAATTAGTGTGCCTTCGTCAACAAGTAATTGATGAGGGACAATTTAGGTATTTGTTATATTTATGTATTATGAAAACATGTAATTGATACCCTATATAAAGGGAGTTTTTGATGAATAAGAGAACCCTAATTTCTACGTCTCAATTATGTCCTTTGTATCTTCTCCTTTGTATCTTCTTTTTTTTTTTTCTGCTTTTACTTTTACAATTATATCTATTGTATGTAAAATAGTACTTAGTTGGGATAAAGAGAAACAATTGATGTATTATTGCATAAAACTGTATTTATCAAGTACTAAATGCATAACGTTAAAAAAGTAAATGCAACTCTTCATATATTAGATGCATATAATCTTAAGTACCAGATGCATATAAACTAAGTATAAGATGCATAACAACTAAGTATTATATACAAATACACTAAGTACTAAATACATAACGAATAAAAAATAAACGCACCCTCCAAGTACTGGGTGAATATAAATTAAGTAACATAATGATTAAAGAAAAATGCAAACTCATTATGCATATTGAACAAGTACAAAATGCATAGAAACTAAGTATCATATGTACAATAACTAAGTATCATATGCATAACAACTAAGTACAATCATATGCATAATAATTAAGTACCAAATGCACATACACTGAGTATTAAATGCATAACAAATAAAAAATAGTACTTAGGTTCAATACAAAAATAACTTAATGCGAACAATAAACGTTATATTATTCGTATGCTTGTGGTACTTAATCGAAATACAAAAGGTACTTGATTGGAGTAAAAATAGTAATTAGGTTCAATACAAAAAGTACTTAGTGAAAACAATAAACGTTATATTGTTCAGTATGCTTGTGTTACTTGATCGAAATACAAGAGTTACTTGATTGTAGTAAAAATAGTCACTACAAGAAATCACATTTTTAATGACGATTTCCTTTTAACGCATAAAAGTTTGTCATAATATGATAACCAATAGTAATGAATTATATTTTTTTTAATTGAAAATTATGTTTTTACAACAATATTTAATTTTATCATTATTGATCTAAATTCTCGTCACCAATTCCCTTATATGATGAAGATTAAACGAAACTCGTCATAATAATGGAATAAAAAAAATTAGTTAGGAGAGAAACATTTCAATGACAAACTTATACAACGATCATACTAAATAATATACTTCTTTTTTCTTCA
Source organism: Phtheirospermum japonicum (assembly GCA_014905375.1). Taxonomy (NCBI): domain Eukaryota; kingdom Viridiplantae; phylum Streptophyta; class Magnoliopsida; order Lamiales; family Orobanchaceae; genus Phtheirospermum; species Phtheirospermum japonicum. Next base: position 460,880 of record BMAC01000528.1, on the reverse strand, counting down.
CACAAAGTAGATGTATATAATGTGGATGACAAAGTGTAACTCACAATAAGAAAATGACAAATAACCATGTACATATAAACCAATAATGTTGTGCTTCAAAATCAAGGTTGTAGAATTCGCTAGGCCCTAGTCGGCTATCGAACCACCATCTAGCGCTCCTAGGCACCGCCTAGTATTTATAATTTTACTTATTTATTAATTTTTTTTGGCCGATTATTAGTCATCTAGACCGCCTAGGCGCCCACCTGCCCAGTATTCCGGCGAAGCGACTTTTTCGGTCGATTTTGTTCAATTCATTAATCACGATTTATTCAATTTATTAATCCCGATTTTATTTATTTTCCGCATGCATTTAATTTTTATTCATTATACATAGTACCAAGTATATGTGCATTTGTTACTCAATTCTCTTGTATTTAGTAATTAGTTACTATGCATACGATACTTAATTTATACACATCGAATACTCTGCGAGTGTGCATTTAGATTTTATTCGTGATGCATTTAGTACTTAGTATATGTGCATCTGATATTTAGTTTGCATTTATTTAGCACTTAGTTGTGAATCCGATACTTAGTTTATATGCATCCAGTACTTTGCAAATGTGGATTTATTTTTTATTCATTATGCATTTAGTAGTCAGTGTTTGTACATCTGGTACTTAATTTACGTGCATATAGTACTTAGTTGTTATGAATCTAGTACTAAGCTTATATGCATCAAATAAGCTGCGAGTGCATTTATTTTTTATTTTTGTTATGCATTTAGTATTCAATGTATGTGCATCCACTACTTAATTTGCGTGTATTAAATACTTAATTGTTATGCATCTGGTAATTAGATTATATGCATCAAATATCTGGCGAGTGTGTATTTCTTTTTCATTCGTTATGCATTTAGTACTTAGTGTATGTGCATATGATAATTTGTTCACGTGTATTTAGTACTTTAGTTATTATGCATCTGATATTTAGTTTATATCCATCCAATGTTGTGTTCATTTATTTGTTATTTGTTTGCATTTAGTACTCAGTGTATGTGCATATGGTACTTTGTTCGCGTGTATTTGGCACTTAGTTGTTATGCATCTGGTACATATACATGGTGAGTGTGCATTTATTTTTTATTCGTTATGCATTTAGTACTTAGTGTATTTACATCTTGTACTTAATTCGTGTGTATTTAGTAATTAGTTGTTATGCATCAGGTATTTAGTTCATATACTTCCAATACTTATCAGGTATTATGTGTCCATATTTATGACATAATTAATAGTCACATGTGAATAAACTTACATAAACTCCGTCAAGCTAATCCAACATATTCTAAATACCCTTCAAACTAAATTCGTGTATATGTAGTACCTTGTGCATATATACATACACTACAAAAAAACAGTAGTTTTCCGAGAGAAAAACCGAGGGAATTGTCTTCTCTCGGTATTTTCCGAGGGAAAAATCGAGGGACTATAAAATCTCTCTATTTTTTCCTAGGGAACAACATTCCCTCGGAATTCCGGCGCCACTATTTGCCGCCATAATTACCGAAGGAAAAAACCGACGGATTTCCGAGGGCTTTATTCCCTCGAAAATACCGATGGAAATAAATATCCCTCGAAATTTTATTATTTTAATTTTTTAAAATTTAAAAATTTTTGAGGGAATCCCTATTCCCTCGGTATGAAACCGAGGGAAATAGCAATCCCTCGGTTTCAAACCGAAGGATTAGGGATTCCCTCGGAAATTTTAAAAAATAAGAAAAATTCGGAAAAAATAGAAAAATCGTAAAAACGAAACCGATCCTATCATCTTAGGCACGTGGGGTGTTTTTGACCCGATTTCGATTGAAAAATACCAACGAGCAAGTGCGTATCCACACGTGTCGTGGGACTCGACCAACAACAAGATACAATCCATCGATGAACTCCTTCGGTTGGAAACGCGAAGCGACGAAGCTTCGTAATTTTGCCAAGGAGGAGAGGGGTGCGTCTCGGCGCCGTGGAACCATGGGGGTCGGGCGTCGATCGTTTAGGACGCGTTTTCTATTTTAAATAAAAAATAGAAAAAAAAACTCAAAAAAATAGAAAAATTAGTGAAAAATAGAAACGAATCCCATCATTTCACGACCAGGGCAGGGGGGGTGCGCCTCGGTGTCGTGGAACCACGGGGGTCGGGCGTCGATCGTTTAGTACACGTTTTCTATTTGTTTTCGATTTTAGATGAAAATGGAAAACACTCGATAAAATTGAAAAAAATAGTAAAAAAACCCAAGAAATTACGACCGGGGCGGGGAAGGGTGCGCCTCGGCGTCCCGAAAACAAATCCTATTTTTTATTATTTTTTCTATTTTTTTCTTTTTTCTATTTTTTTAAATTTTCGAGGGATATTTAAATCCCTCGGTTTTGTACCGAGGGAAATAGCATTCCCTCGGTATGAGACCGAGGGATTTAGATATCCCTCGAAAATTTTTAAAAATAAAAAAAGTAGAGAAAAATAAAAAAAATCATAAAAATGAAACCAATCCTATCATCTTAGGCACGTGGGGTGGTTTTGACCCGATTTCGATCAAGAAATACCAACGAGCACGTGCGTATCCACACGTGTCGTGGGATTCGACCAACAACAAGATACGATCGATGAACTCCTTCGGTTGGAAACGCGAAGCGACGAAGCGTTGTGATTTTGCCGAGGGGGCGAGGGGTGCGTCTCGGCGTCGTGAAACCACGGAGGTTGAGCGTCGATCGTTTAGGATGTGTTTTCTATTTTTTTTCGATTTTAATGAAAAATGAAAAAATAAACTCGAAAAAATAGAAAAATTAGTAAAAAAATAGAAACGAATCCCATCATTTCATGATCAGGGCGGGGAGGGGTGCGCCTCGACGTCGTGGAACCACGAGGGTCGGGCATCGATCGTTTAGCACGCGCTTTCTATTTGTTTTCGATTTTAGATGAAAAATAGAAAACACTCGAAAAATTAGAAAGAAATAGTAAAAAGTAGAAAAAAAAAACCAAGAAATTACGATTGGGGCGGGGAGGGGTGCGCCTCGGTGTCCCAAAAATAAATCCTATTTTTTATTATTTTTTTAAATTTTCGAGGGATATTTAAATCCCTCGGTTTTGTACTGAGGGAAATAGCATTCCCTCGGTATGAAACCGAGGGATATAAATAACCCTCGTAAATTTTAAAAAAATTAAAAAAAAGTAAAAATCGAGGGGTATTAATTCCCTCAGTTTACCGAGGGTCTGAATTCCCTCAGAATTCTTGACCTAATTAAACAACGGGTAAGCCGCCCGCTGTTACTTTGTGCAGACGTAAAACAGAAAGAAAGAAGAAGAGAAAATAAGATAAAGAGAAAGAAAAAAAAATGAGAAAGAGAAGGAGAATCGAGGCTTCGTCGTCGCCGCTCTCTTGCCGTCGCCTTCGCCAGCACCCTCCGTCGCCGCTCTCTTGCCCTCACTGCTCCGCCGAAAGCCTCCGCTCCGTCGCCGACCTCCAAAGCCGACCGCCGACCGCCGCAAACCTCCACAGCCGTCTCCGCCGCTCGAAGGTCCACAGCCTCCGCCGCTGCTCGCCGCCAACACCGCCGCCGCTCGCCGCCAAGGTAACCCGCAACCCTTTTTTTGTTGTTGTAATTTATATTTTAGGGTTAATTTATAATTAGGGTTAGTTTTATGGTTAACTTTAGATTTTTATTTATAATTAGGGTCAGTATTAGGATTAGAGATGAATTTAGGGTTTAATTTATAATTAGGGTTAGTTTTAGAATTAGGTCTTAATTTATAATTAGGGTTTAATTTATAATTAAGGTTGAATTTATGGTTTAATTTATAATTAGAGTTGAATTTAGGTTTTAATTTATGATTAGGGTTGAATTTAGAAATAATTATATAATTAGGGTTCAATTTAGGAATAATTAATTAATTAGGGTTAAATTTAAGAATAATCAATTAATTAGGGTCTAATTTAGGGATAATCACATAATTAGTGTTTAATTTAGTAATAACCAATTAATTAGGGTCCAATTTAAGAATAATCAATTAATTAGGGTCTAGATTAGGAATAACCAATTAATTAGGTTCCAATTTAGGGATAATCAATTAATTAGATTCAATTTAGGAATAATCAATTAATTAGGGTTCAATTTAGGAATAATTAATTAATTAGGATCCAATTTAATAATAATTACATAATTAGGGTCTAATTTAGTAATAATTACATAATTAGGGCTCAATTTAGTAATAATTACATAATTAGAGTTTAAATTAGGAATAATTAATTAATTAGGGCTAATTTAGTAATAATTATATAATTAGGACTCAATTTAGGAATAATCAATTAATTAGGGTCAAATTTAGTAATAAATAAGCTTGTGTAGATTCTGGAGTATACTTGTCAAATTTAGGGACAAATTTTATTGTGATATATGCATGTATGCACCCATTATATATTGTTCATGTATGGGAGGCCGTGGTGATCGGCCGAGATTTAATTGTGTTTATATATATTATTGTCATTGGTGTTGTTGGTTGTATACCATCGGATGTTGACGTGAGTTACGGCGCCGGCTGGGAGGTGTTGTCCCTCCAATAGCGGGTTTTCAATTTTTTTTTTCTAAAAACGTGATAGGGTGTCACGTGATTTTATTTAAGTTTTCAAAATATTTTTCAAAAATGTGACGGTGGTAACTGTTTATTTGGAACCTTGGCGAAGTGACGCGATGCATATAGATCACTTGTTTGAGAATTAATATCATATAGAAAAATTTGAAACTAAGTTTCGAATTATTCCCATGTTCCTTAGACCCGTTTGAGATTTAGTATCAAATATAGAGTTTGATACTAAATTTCGAAGTGTCCCATTTTTGGACAGTTTGAGAATGTGACTTGTAGTATGGTTATCTCATGTGTATATTTTTTTTTTAGTTTTGAAATTTTAGTTTTTGCATCTCTCTAATTGTTCTCGGGTGCACTGAAATATATGTGCACTACGAGAACTGATGGGAGATGCTGCCGAAATTTTGAATCTAAGAAAAATGCATATTTTAAGATAATACATACTACTAAATGTCACGTTCTTGAAATTTTCGAATTACTCATTCTTCTCGTAATGCTACCGAGATTTTGCCACCTTCTTTAATTCTAGAAAACGCTTAACACTAAAAAATCTGACAACCGTATAATGTTAGGATGAGTTCCGATCGTAGTTGGATGTACGAGCGAATCAACGACAGCTTTTTAAGTAAAAAATTCGTGGAAGGACTTGAGAGTTTTATTAAATTTGCGGAAGCATATTCCGCTCATAAGGACGGACAGAGACTGAAATGTCCTTATAATCGTAGTAGATGTAGGAGTAGAATCTACCTGGACGTCGATGAGATTAAGTACCTCCTGGTGAAATACGGGTTCGTGCCGAATTACTATTGATGGATTTACCACGGAGAAACCCGGCTCGCCACCTCTGGACGCCATCAGGATTTTCATGCTGGAGGACCCTCTTACATCCCTTCTGAATAATCATCAAACGCGTACATTAATATGGTTCAAGATGCAGCTAGTCCCGACTTTGACGTGGTGGCCAATGTGGAAGAGTCGCTGAATGCTGAGGCTCAAAAATTTTACGACATGTTGAAAGCTGGAAATCAGCCATTGTATTCGGGGTGCGAAGCACATACTCAGTTGTCATTAGTTTCTCGTCTCATGAATTTGAAATCAGAGAATCACATGTCTCAAAAGTGTTATGATAAATTGAGTGAATTAATCAAGGAGATTATACCGAAAGAAAATCTCGTACCCGATAACTTTTACAACAGTAAGAAGTTGTTAAGGGGTATGGGCTTACCGGTCGAGAAGATAGACTGCTGCAAGAATAATTGTATGATCTACTGGAGAGACGATTCTAATTTGACAAGTTGCAAATTTGGCAATGAACCTCGGTTTAAACCTGTACCTCACAGAAAGACAAAACGACAGAAGGCTCGTGTCCCGTACAAGAAGATGTACTATTTTCCATTGACACAGTGTCTGCAGAGGTTGTACGCATCTAATGCCACAGCGAAAGATATGAGATGGCATGCTGAACACGTGGTGGAAGACAATGTTATGCGCCACCCATCCGACTCAGAAGTTTGGAAACATTTCAACGAGACTAATCCAAACTTTGCGGCTGAAAGTCAAAAACGTGAGATTGGGTCTTTGTGCAAATGGTTTCAACCATTTGGAAGTTTTGAAACACAATCCTCATCGTGGCCCGTCATAGTCACACCCTACAACTTGCCTCCTTGGATGTGCATGAAAGAACAGTTCATGTTCCTGAGCATTCTTGTACCAGGGCCAAAGAATCCAAAAGACAAACTTGATGTGTTTTTGCAACCTCTAATCGCCGAATTAAATCAGTTGTGGACGGTTGGGGCTCCCTCGTACGATATATCTAAGAAACAAAATTTTCAATTGCGAGCAGCCCTTATGTGGACAATCAGCGATTTCCCTTCGTATTCTATGTTGTCCGGATGGAGTACGGCCGGTCAAAAAGCTTGTCCTTACTGTATGGAATGGTCAGACGCCTTCACTCTTAAGTGCAGTGGGAAGCAATCGTGGTTCGACAATCACCGAAAATTCCTTGAGCATGATCACCATTTTCAAAAAGATAAACGATGATTTTGAAAAAGAAGATATGTCGAGACTCCACCGCCGGAAGTGCGCCCAGGGATAGACGTTTTGGCAAAAATAGAAATATTGGGGCTTCTGAAAGTCACTGAACTGGATGCAGCACTCGTTAATGCGCAAATATCCCGAATGTCTGGTTGGAGAAAACGAAGCATTTTCTAGGATCTGCCATATTGGAGGACAAATCTAATTCGTCACAATTTAGATGTTATGCACATCGAAAAAAATATGTTTGACAATGTTTTCAATACGGTGATGAATGTCAAAGGGAAAACCAAGGACACGCATAAATTTAGGAAAGAGTTGAATGAGTATTGTAATCGCCCAGAGTTGGAGCCAGATGGGTCAGGAAAGTGTCCTAAATCCTGTTATACACTTGATAAGCCGTCGAAAGTTGCCGTTTGCGATTGGGTGAAATATCTTCGATTTCCAAATGGGTACGCATCAAATATGATTGTCATGTATTCATGCAGAGGTTGATACCAATAGCCTTTCATGAACTGCTTCTCCGAACGTGTGGAAGGATCTAACCGGATTGAGTTTGTTTTTCAAAGATCTCACATCAACAGTCATTCGCACAGAAGATATGAGTCGACTTGAGCGTGACATTCCGTTAATATTGTGCCAACTGGAACTGATCTTCCCTCCAAGTTTTTTTAACTCGATGGAGCATCTACCCGTTCATCTTGCGTATGAAGCGAGAATTACTGGCCCAGCACAGTATAGATGGATGTACCCATTCGAGAGGTATCTTCGCAAACTAAAGAACAGCGTGAAAAATAAGGCGAGTGTTGAATGGTAGATAGCAAACGCATATCTGGTCGACGAGGCATCTAATTTTAGTTCGTACTATTTTGAAGATCACGTTTCAACTAAAAGAACAAATTTGCCTAGAAATGACGACGGTAAGAATTGTGTGGATGAAGGTGGTGAAATTCCCTCGGTATTTAAGAAATGTGGAGAGACGTGGTATAAAGGGAAAAAGATTTCTGAGCGAAAAAGAATACGCCGCCGCAAGGATATACGTGTTGCTAAATTGTGTGGAGGTTGAAGAATATGTTAAGTATGAATACTCATTCCAATTTATAATGTCAATTTATACATATATAAATGGACTAATACTTTTTTCCTCAATTGTGTAACATTATATGTAGTATTTACACGAAGAGAATTCAGCGTCTCCACCCAAATATTAATGATGATCGGATCAACGAACAATTGGAAAATGAATTTGTCAATTGGTTCAAAGATTATGTAAGACGTTCGATACCGAGATGCATATCATATAATTATGGTATCTATTTATATATTATATTTCCAACATCAAAAATAATTTGTCAATGTCATAGGCTAGAGATTGTTCGAACAATGTGATCGACGAGAACATTAGGAGTCTAGCTGAGGGTCCATCAAGATGTGTGAAAACGTATACCGGATGTAAGATAAATGGTTATAGATTTCACACATTGGAGCACGGATCTAACAATGTAACATCGAGCAGTGGAGTATGTATTAAAGGGTCAACTATTGGGGCAACCGAATATGATTATTACGGTCGTCTCATAGAAATTGTGCAGCTCGAATACACCGGCCGAACGGAGAAAAACACACTATTGTTCAATTGCGAATGGTTTGATCCAGCAATTGCAGGCACAAAAGTCCATCCAAATTATAATATTGTCGATATCAATCATAAGCGTAGGTTCAATCGATATGAACCTTTTGTACTTGCTTCCCAAGCTGCACAAGTATACTATTGTGCATACCCAAGTTTGAGACGAGACAAATTTGACTGGTGGGCAACGTGTAAAATCAAGGCGAGACCAAATGTTGAATTTATCGAGCCTCTACAAGAAGAGTCATTTCAAGAGAAAGCTATAGATACACGCAGTCCAATTCAACTCGACGATGTCGATTTTCAGTTGCACGACCTCAATGATAATTACGTGGAGGAACTTGGTAATAACGAGACAAATGATGATACAGAAGAAGAGTTACTTACCGATCAAGATACAGATCAAGATACGGATGAAGATGAGTTTGGTGATACCTTTAATAATGAAAGTGATTAGTTTGGTTGAAATATATGTAATTTATTCTTATTGTAATACACACTTTTTTTTATAACTACTTTTTTTAATTTGGATTTATTAATACGTTTGGTGTATAATATATACTCGTATTTTGTAAAATGCTCATATTATTATCTAATAATTTTATCAGATGCCATTGCGTCGAGGTTCCGGTAGCATGGGTCGATCAGATATGGGGTCGGCTAATCGTTTAGCTGATTTCGACACCGACTACATGGGTCTCGATACTGATCATCCAGCGCAGACACCTTATCAGACCCCGACGCCGATGTCGCATACACCGTCACAGACCCCATCCAACACGGGTACATCACAGACCTCGTCACGATGGCAGTGGGTCCCACCGCAGAGCGGTGGAGTTTAGGTTATATTGCAGGGAAAAAGTAAGTAAATCAATGATTTTAAAATTATAATTATCATTATGTTTAAATTTTATTCGTAACAAGAAAAAAACACATATGAATACAGGCTTCACAGCAGAGGGGGCAAGATGTCCACTATACTCCATATGATCTTTGAGAAGGATCTCCATCCCGCCGGGTGGTGCTATAAGGCGGTCCCTAAGGAGTTTAAAGAGTTCTGATGGGAGATGTTTAAGGTAATTATTATTTTATGTCCAAATTTATTAATATTTACCGTAAAAACACAATCATATGTATAAGTTGAATTGTAATTATTATTTTATTTTGGAGGAGCTTTGTTATTGTGACCCGACGTCCTATAGTGATGAACAGATACGGGATATATTTTTTCCGATGATCGGGGAAATCTACGGGAGGCAGCTTAACGAGTATAAGCAGTATGTTACCTCCCATGGTGGTAATAGGCCGGACTACATCCCCGAGGAGGTCTATATGTAAATGATTCTGTTATATGTTTTCTTATTAAATTAGAATTATTTATTTATAACATATAATTTATACCATCTTATATATCATGCATCTCAACTAGGGCTTGGAAGGTCGAGTGGGATAAGCCCGAGAACAAGGCCAAATTCGAGCAGTGCAGCCGGAACAGGAGGAGCGAGCCTGCTGGGCCGGGTACTGGAATGTCGAAGCACAAAGGGTGGGGGTGGGGGGCGCTAAATCTACTATCGATTATACTTTGGATATCGTAAGTGATTTTAGATTATAATAATATAGTATTTATTTGTTTAATTTTAATGCTAATTATTTGAAAATTCTATTTGGATACAGGAGCGGGAGATGGGTGAGCCGGCTAAGTGCTACGATCTTTTTTTACGTACGCACCAAAATAAAGACGACCCGTTTATCGATACGAGATCTAGTCTTATTAGTGTGAGTCTCTTTCTTATTTTCAACTTATTCTTTGATTTTAACGTATAATTTTAATATCGAGTTGTATTTCAGGAGGAGTACGAGCGACAGCTAACCCAGGAACAGGAACGTGCGTCTTCCCAGGAGGGGAGTAGCGAGGTTGACCAGGACCGGGTTTTCCTCGGCGTCATCGGGTCGAGCAAGGGACGGCATTATGGCACCGTCCCGTATGGGAAGGTGATGGCTGCTACGAAGGGTTTATTCAAAAGCCGCTCTTCTTCCACCTCCTCCCAAGCTGATAGGACCCACGTCAGAGAGCTCGAGGTGCAGATCCAGGCTCAAAGGGTGGAGCTCGAGGCGATGCAGCAGCAATACGCCGAGGAAAAGCGACAACGTACGGAGGAGCGTTGGCAGCAGGAGGAATTTCAGGCGCGGATGGATGCCCAGATGGCTGAAATGTATGCTCGTTTCCAGCAGTACCCCCCTCCCCATCCATAGGACAGTTTGATTTTTATATAAACTTTGTTACTGTGTCAAACGCATGTAATAATTCTTAAATTTTCAAATATTTTTATAATAATTGGTTTATTTATTTGTCTTTTCATTAATGATTTTTTTTTCAAATTTTTGGGAATTTTAATAATTGAAAAGGAATTAAAATTAAAATTGAAAATTAAAAATTATTTAAAAAAATTAAAACCGAGGGGACAATCCCTCGGAAAAGTCAAAAAATTTATTAAAAATAAAAAATAAAAACCGAGGAGAAATTCCCTCGGAAAAAACAAAAACCGAGGGAACAGTCTACACCGGAATTCCAAGGGAAAATACAACCCTCGGTTTTCTGAGGGAACTTATTTCCTTGTAATTCCGAGGGAATCCTTGTTAGAAGAGTTTTTGTGGTGTTGAAATAAATCAACGGGTTCTTGGCTTGGTATTATCGGAAATCGATTCGATTGAAGGTTTCAATATGTTTCAAACTTGAAGAAATAAAGAGAAAATGAAAATAAAGCAATTAAAATAGCTAACTATCCTACAAAATGAAAGTGAAAGTTGGTAGGATGCCTCGTCGGATGCCTCAAATAGAAAATGCAAAGCAATAAAGGAAATAAGCAAGGAAATGCATTGTTTCACCAAGTACAAGCATGCAAGCACAAGGTACAACTATGCATAAAAACTCAAATAATGAAAATTACCGAAAATTGAAAGCATGAATGGATAGAGCAATGAAAATGGACGGGAAAGTTTAAAACTTTAAAGAAAATAACAAGCAACGAAGTCTAGTTCTAGGATTTAAGCTAAAACTATGCATGAAAATAAAAATCAAAATAAAGCATAGGAAAAACTCAAAATCAAGATGATCCAAGAGCCGATATATGATCTAGATGTGTCACTCATCTAGATTCCATAGCCAATTCATAAGTTTCATCATGAATTCAAGGTGCTAAGACAAAAGGCATGAAATGAAGAAAAATGCATGAAACATGTAAAATAACGTGAAATTAAACGATCTAGGCCTCAATCTATGATCTAATTGTGTCACTCAACTAGATTCCATGGATGATTCACAYGATCAAGCACAAATTCTAATACCTAAGGCAAAAAGTATAAAACAAATAAAGAACAAAGCATGAAACTAAAAGAAAACTTACTAAAATTAAATGAGAATCCAAAAGCTTGATTGAAATTGCAAGGAATTAAAGATCCAAGGGAGTACTTAAATCCTTCTTGAGCTTACAAACCCAAGGCAAAACTTGAAAATTAAATCTAGAGAGAGAAATTAAGTCCCAAACCCAAGCTTGGGTTGGGAGGAGGTGTTTTTCAAAAAATGAGAGTTGTAGTCTATTTATACTAATTTAATTGGGTTTAAATAGGCCAAATTAGTCAAAAAGGCTTGAAATTCCTGGGTTTGACCAAGTTTGACCCGGAGGCACCTTCCTAGACCCTTGGCTAGCTTTTTGGCACATTTTGGCTTGATATGACTCGAGATGGCTCGACCATGGCCGAGCCTGGGCGCAGGTGGGCGCTGGTCGGCAGGCCTGGGCGGGCGCTTGTGGGCGAGTGCAGGCGACGCTTGGCGAAGGTTGGCGAGAGGTTGCGCGAGCGTGCCTGGGCGCTGCGCGCGGGAGCGCGGGCGGGACTGGGCAGGCTTCGGCAGGCTTCAAGCGCTGGCGCGCGCTGGCTGTGCGCGGTCTCGGCAGGATGCGCCAAGCTTGCGGGCGGGACTCGGCAGCGCTTGGCAGATGCTCGGCAGCTGCGCACAGGCGCTTCTTGGCTCGGGCCAACTTGCGCCAAGGTTCGTTTGGCTAGTCCTGGCTTGTCCTGGCGCACCTTGACAACCATTCCATAATGTTTTGGCGTTTTGGAGCTAATTTTTGGCTCATTCTGTCATGTTTTGGCTCGTCTTGGCTTGTATTTTGGCCCTTAATTTCTCCACCTTTAAAAATAGGAATTTTAAACATAAAAACCCAAGAATTTCACCAAACCTCAAGGTAATTGAACCAATTAACCCATTAAAATATAAAATCAAGAAGAAACAAGAAAGATAATAAAATAAGAAAAATAACCTAGAAAACTAAATAAAAACGACTCCAAACTACTAAAATCAATATAAAAACCTATCTAAAAGCACAAAAAAAAAACATAACAATTACATGCAAAACAATCCTCCCCTCGGTTTTCCGAGGGAAACATCCCCTTGGTATTCCCTCGGTTTTTCCGAGGGTTGCTCGGAGATTTTTCCGAGGGAATGTTTCCCTCGGAAATTCCCTCGGTTTAGAATTTTCGAGGGAATATTTTCTTAGGAAAAATTTACCGAGGAGGATATTTACGAGGGAATGTTTCCCTCGGTTTTGCCCAAAACCGAGGGATTTTGCCTCAAAACCGAGGGAAAAATCCCTCGAAAATCTGCTTTTTTTTGTAGTGATAGTATTTCACAACCGTGCACATAGTACTTATAAGTGACGTATATAGTACTTAATGAGCATAATATAGTACTTAGTAAGTATGCATGTAATACTTAGCTAGCATTCACATATCACTTAGTAAAAGTGTGCAATTTACTTAATGATTATGCACGCAATACTTACATAGTATATAGTAAGTACGTATGAATAATTGATTTTTTTAATTTCACATTAACATTTTGAAGCATCATTAGATACTCATATTTTTTTTAAGTAGAACACTTAGAACACATACAATGACTATTGCATACAATATTAGATGAACAATACTTATTTTGAAGATATTTTATAATATTTATATTAATCTAACAATTTTTAAAATTTATTTATAAATATATTTAGTATTGTATAAATAATAAAATAAGAATAATAAAGATATTATAATGATTATAAATATATTTTTAATCTATATTAATCCATAATCTAACAATATGGAAATTAAATATTTTTTTATACAATTTGAATTTAAACACTAGTTCACATAAATATATAAAAATTACTTATTAAGTAATTGTTTTTAATTTATAATATAATTATAAATTTACTAATGTTAAGTACTTTAAACATAAGTATAATTACAGTTTATACACAATACTGTCAAAATAAGTCATGTTTTTCAACTTCCAAACAATTCATTTATATTCGAACTTTATCTGCACGTCTATGAATTCACGATTAATAAATATTTTAAATATATTCTTACGAATTAAATACTAGGATCTTCATGTCCCATATATAAATAATATAATTAATTACTTGGTTTGTATGTGTCAAATACTTAATAAGCAAATAAGCAATACTTAGCCATAAAAAATAATGATAAAACTAATAATTTAAAAAATAAAATTTAGTTTATTTCAATATGGATACAATATTTGAGAATGAAGCATGCGGTATTTTTCTTTGGCCAAAGACTTTTTTGGTGTTTATTAATACTAGGGGTAAAATTAGAATATTTATGTGATAGGAAGTTGACTTAAAAATATTAATAAAAGTAGGGAGTGCAGAGTTCTGTTTTTTTTTTTACACAGGGATTGAATCATAAAAGGATTTGTAAGGTTGATGGTTTGGGTGATGATGCAGTGGCTAATAATTAATGAGTTTTTTTTGTCTTTTCCGTGTTGTTAGTAATTTAAGATTATTTTGGCTTTATGAATTTGTTAGATTTGTTTGTTATGGGTTTTTTTGATAGAAACTGATTAGAGTTTATTATGATACTAATCATTATGGTTGTTGGTTTATGGATTTGAATTTTGGATGAGTAGATTAATATTTTATACCAAATACTCTATTAAAAATATTAACTTCCCACATAATCAGTTATCTTCCAATTTAATCTAAACTACTATATAAGAATACTACTTTACCTTTATTAATGATTTTTTTCTCGTTTCAATTTTATTTTTCTTTATTCAACATTTAAGACAACAAAATTCATACTATTACATAATATTTCCATTTCATTGTCACCAACCGTTAACGGGGAATTTCATACTACATTTTGCATTTTCATACTACATAGTGCAATTCCATACTTGTACTGTATACTGTCAGAATTCCATACTACTAATTTTTACATTTTTAATCATTATAGGCAAAATTTCATACTACACCATGAGATTTCATACCATATCATATAATTATTTTATGCAATATGTCACACTAAATACAACTTTTTTTTTCACAATTTTATGTTTTTAAAATTCAATTTCATACTATATATGAAATTCATACTAAAATTTCACAAAATCAATAAAATTTTATACTATTATATTTTAAAAATTCATACTACTATTATTAAATTACATACTATTATATTTTAAAATTCATACTACCATTATCAAATTCACAACTCTACTAAAAATTAAAAAATCAATAGAAATACAATTACATTTTAAAATTCATACTACTATTATCAAATTACATACTAACCCTACCAAATTGCAAACTACATTATGCAGTATTTTTTTTTTTCAAAATTTAGATTGCACTGTCAAATTTTATATTAAATTGCACGAGATAATTTCATATTACACAATATTTTCAAAACAAAAATACCGATACTGTACCGCAATATTTCGGTATTGATACCGTACCGAATATATCACGGTATACCAAAAATACGGAATTGTCGTTGTTTTTTTTCGGTACGGTAAATGCTGTATTTCGATACTTCGGTGTTTTTTCCCACCCCGAGCTCTAAGCCCAACCCATCCCTCATCAATTTAAATCCCACATATGGCATGGATGGGATTCGAACCCATGATCTCTTGTAATAGAGGAGTGGTGTTACTGTCTCGCAAAGTCAATTACATGTGACAGTTTAACATTTTTAATATATATTAGATATTTAAATTAAGTTATAAATTATATTTATAATTAATTATATTATATTTATAAATGTGATTATATTTATGAATAATAATATATAAATATATATTATATATAAATATATATATATATATATATTATATATATAAATAATGATATATAATTATTATAAATATATAATATTATTATAAATATTATATATATATATATATTATAAATATATATATATATTATAAATATATTTTTTTAAATAATTTTAAATATATATTATTTTGAAATATATATTATTAATTGCAAGTATATTATTTATAAATATATATATATATATATATATATATATATATATATATATATATATATATATATATATAATTATTATAAATGTATAATATTACTTATAAACATACAAATATATAATAATTATATTATATTTATAAATGTATTTTATAATTAAATTAAATTTATAATTAATTAATTATGTATAAATATAGAATATTATAAATTCATTTTTTTTATATTTATTGTATATCCCTTTAAAAATTATATATATATATATATTGCTGACGGCCTTTCGCACGTCAGCATTATTATTATTATTATTATTATTTTAATATTGTTGACGGGTACAGGCATTAGCAAATTGCTAACGGCCTATGCCCGTCAGCATATTGACCCATCAGCATATGCTGATGGTTTATCGCCTATCAGCATATCCCAATTTTTTTGTAGTGATTGCCGATCTTTTTGAAGTGTGTTGCATGCATAATGAGCGAGCCACGTTGTCATGTCTTTATTATGCATGCATCATGTTTATAGAATCTAACACACACACACACACACACACACATATATATATATATATATACACACACACACACACTAATTAGTGAGATGGTATGTGGTGCACCTGATTTCTTTTGTGTGATAACATATGTATATTTTGTGCGATGGTATATGTGTATTTTGTGTTATAAATACGAGTGTTATAGGTAATGAATATAATTGTTGGCAACACAGATCTTCATGTTCAAGTGGCCGTCGAGATCTGGTTGAAGAGAAAGTGTAAGCGGGCGCCATAGAAATTCAGTAGACAAGATTCTTAGCGCGTCCGGTCGAAGATGGATATATATATATATATATATATATATAGAGAGAGAGAGAGAGAGAGAGAGAGACTCCCTCCGTTTCATATTAAGTGTCGTTTTAAAAGTTAAATTTTGGTTCAAATTAATTGACGTTTTATAACTTTTTACCCATTTTTTCTAACTTTATTCCTACTCATTTAAAGAAACAAAATACATTTATGGTAATAAAATAATTATTAGTAAAGAGGTAAGAGAGTTTAATTATGAATACTATTAATTGATTAAGGGTATATTAGCCAAATTTACGTATTTTTTAATTTATACATAAATTCTAAAACGACATTTAATAAAAAACGAAGGGGGTATTTTGTAAGGTGGTACATGTATGTTATATGCGGTGAATACTTAAAACATTTAAAACATGTATTAATCAATTCAGAATATATATATTCATCAAATAAAATATCCACACTAATCATAGATAAACACATTTCAATTCTCTAAATGTAAAATTAATATAATACAATTATATTTACCACATATAAAATCTTTCAAAATATATATATACTATTAACATATACATAAATATAACATAAAATATATTAAAGAAAACAAGTACATGATATAAGCGCAATACCACAATAATTCTTGTTACTTGTACGGTATTAGGGGATGCTTTTACAAACATTCTTACACAAAATATATGGGAATCAATGATGTTATTTCCAAAATGAAAAAAAAAAAAAGGAAAAAGAACGAGAGAAAATAGAAAGAAAAGCTGCTGGAATTGGTTTTTATGCTTGAAGTCTAAGTTAACCAATAATTAAAATGAGTTTCATGTAATAAAAATATAAATCGAGAGTCCTATAGTAACTAGACTCACTACTAAAAATAGGGTCATTACGCGGCAAAGGTCGTTAAGACTCAAGTTGTCGCTGTTTGTTGTCCTCGTAAATCATATTTTCAGTTATTTTAAATTAGATTTTTCAATTTACACATTTTTTTTAAAAGGAAGTAAGGGTTTTTATTATTTTTTTTATTTCGTTTTAGAATTTTAACCTATATATTAAACCTAATAGTAAAATATATTGGATTAGTAATTAACTAACTTCTTAATTATCCATATCACTACATGAAACACTTCTTAATACAGATCGAAGGTGCAAACTGCACATCATGCAAAATTCAGATTTTGATTGCCTTTCGGGGCATGTGCATTCCAATTGGATCTTCCGTCAATTGGCACGTGCTGGATTCATTATTATCTTAACCAGACTGGAAAAAGTATGTCCAAATTTAAAACTAAATTTGGTTTGAAGGCCAAGATTTCTACTCCACCTACTCATATTAATTATTGTTTTACAAGCTTAATATTATTATAAATTAATTATCATTTTATAAATTTTTATCATTTTATTCTATTTAATCCCCACTTATTTGAAAACACATAAACAAATATATAGTAAAAAATAACTAAATAATAAAAGAAATAAATTAATGAATTATTATTAATTGATGGTAAATATTTGTAGGGAAAATGGTCAAATAATTTCTCATTTTTTCCAAAGTCCAAAATTATGAAAATTTCGCAACACTCTCACTTTAAAAAAATTAATAATAAAAAAAATTATTACTGCCACCACCACCACCAATACTATTACCACTACTACTACCACAATCAATACTATTACCACTACTACTACTAATACTAATAATAATAATAATAACTGGGGCTACCCCTGTTGCTACTGTTACCAGTTGACCAAAAAATTTACGACCGTTTGAAAGTTTTTGGGTCATCTTATTTTAGTTTTTACTAAAATAAATTTAAAACACAAAGTAAGAAATTTTTTTGTTCGTAAATCATGATTTTTCACACTCTATAAATCAAGAAGGTTTTTATTAGGAATTAACACCGACTTCATGTAATTAAGACCATAGTATATGAAGAAGGTTTTATTGGGATTTAAGGCCTAATAATACAGCCTTCATGTAAAATCAATTAACTATCATCGTGGTAAGATGTATAGTCCACATGACATGATCGTATATATAAGAAGATGGTCTAACTGATCCAATCAAGACATCATCATGAACTCACACAATCTAAGTTTGTGTCCAATTTCCACGCACCCCATGAGGGCCATGACCCTATATTGCTAGAGCCTCCCCTGGACCCACCCTATGAAATTATATTGCTTGGCGAAATTCCAAAAATAAGAAATAAAAAATATTTATTTATTTAAGCTGCATGAAAACGTCCAAAGAAAGAGTGCCCACCATCCCTACCAGCTTCTACCCCTAACAATAATCTAAAATCTGCTCATTTTCAGCTAATCATTTAATTCCATATCAATTAATCCCAATGTAAAATTAACTCCCCTCATACACTAGATGTAGACTTGCCATCACACATCATCCAAGAAAATTCCTCATATATTCCTAGCACCAAAAACTAGGGTTTCATTTTTTTTTTCTTCTCTCCAGAAAATGGAGCAAGCAAGATATTGGATGTGGGCTAAGCGAAATTACAAACCCGATTCGAATAATAACAATAATAATATTATTTCACCCATGAATTCATACGGCGATTCTTGGGAAGAACAAGCATTCGCCGAAGATGCCGCCGGAGCTCTGGGAGGCTGTGTTTGGCCGCCCAGATCTTATTCTTGCAGCTTTTGCAGAAGAGAATTTAGGTCAGCTCAAGCTTTGGGTGGTCATATGAATGTCCACAGGAGGGATAGAGCCAGGCTGAAGCAATCTCCCGAGGTTGTACCTCTAAACCACGCTTTAACCACTTGTACATCCCAGATATGTACTACTCTCTTGTACAATAATAGTAACCCTAACCCTCAATTCACGGAGCCTAGGGTTTCACCGTCTCCTCCCGCCGTGAAATTAAATTACAGTGACGAAAATATGTCAACCCTTCGTTTCTTACCACCTGATCTTGTTCATAAAAACGACGTGGTTTTGATGGATCCTCGTCCTCCTTCGTGGTCGAGCTTTGTTGCTAAAAATGGAAACAAGAGATTTGAGCAAGATCCTAGGGTTGAGAAGGAAGATTGTGTTACTGCGGCGAGCTTGAATTTGGTCGCTTGTCGGAAAAAAACGCGAGCGAACACGTGTAGCGATGAGGAAGTGGCTAGTTGCAAGAGGAGGAGGGTTGAAGAAAACCCCTCAAGTTTGTTTCCTACGTTGCGTGCAGTTGATAGATGTGTTGCCCAATCAGAGGTCTTGAAACTGTGTCCGGCTCCGGCCGAGGACCTCGATCTTGAGCTAAGGCTTGGATTTAGTGCTCCAAAGGTCAAATGATATTACTGTGTATGTGTTCTTCTTTTTTTTTTTTCTTAAATCCTTTTCTTTTAAGTTGTGGTTTGATGCCAAGGTCTCATCGCTTGCTTGAATATTAGTGTGATGACTTTTTTATTTTTTTGGAATCTTGAATTTGTGTTCAATTTGAAGTTTGTATTAGTAAAACATTTACTAATCTATAGATGGGAAAATTAAAGCATGTGTAAATTGTTAAGTCTTTAATTTGAACGTGTGTACGTTAATTAATATGAAGACGGCATAAGATGAGTGTTTGAGGTGTTATAGCTGAAATTGCAGTGATGTCATTATTATGCCTTTTGTCCCCCAAGAAAATTTGTCAAATGATGTTTGAATTATTTTCAAGCACAAAAGGGTACAAAAGGAGGAAAAGATTCTATGTTAAATCGATCTACGATGCATGTGTCTGAAATAAATCGAAACTAGTTGTAGCTTGTAGCTATTGACATGTAAGTTTATAGGGAGTGTTGCACACACTTTTAATGATTAAGGAAGAAAAGTTCGTATTGATTGTTTTGTAAATAAAAACTGGAAATTAATTATGTGAAGACTAGTGAGTATTTAGTGATTTTATCTGTGTATAAAAGTCAAATAAATGGATTAGAAGAATTAATTTATTTATTTTTGAACTAGAAGTTGGGAATATATAACTTTTTTTTTTTATTATTGTTGTTTAATTCATATATAGATTAATTTTATTAGTTTGGAATTATTAGATTTAGATTTTTAGCAGCCATCTCAAGAAACGAGTCCATTTCACCATTTTAATTTCCTGTCATATATTCCATCTTAATTGCATGATTAGCCACTTTTGGCAATTTATAAGGTCTCTATTTCAATTTATGATCAACAATTTTGTCACATTAATAGTGAGAGAGAGAGGTGATTTTGAGTTGTGATGGACAAATCAACCTAAAATGAGTTTTGAAGAGAAACTGACTGAAAAAACAGCATAGATTGCAGTGACCACTTTTTCCCACTGACAAAATAATACTAACTCCCAACAAGCAATAAGACACAGAGTTGATTTTTACATTTTCAAGTACACACACAACACATATATACATATAAGTCAGATACAACACAACATGGATTCCCTTTTCCTTTGTATTATTATCATCGTCATCACATCTGTTTTTGCAATAAAGCCCGGCCCACAAGCCCATACACACATTTCACTTTTTAGCTTTCTTTCCTTTCTCAATCCTTCCAAAATTGCCACCAACTACAAGGAATCATTCCATTATTAAAGTATTATTATAGTTAAACATATATACCCTTTTATATTCACAATGTGAATTAATATTATTGAATCATATGACTCGTAGGCGTTAACTACGCGTCTTTTGTTTGTTCCCTTGTGCATATATATATTGTACTACTATTTCTCAATTTTCAATACAGGTCTAAAGCTAATTAGTATCTTAGGAGGAATTGAATGAAGAATAATTAGGACCCTAGTTGTAGCCTAAATATTCAATTTATCAATATATGACCCTTTCTTTGTTAACATAATTGCAAAATTAATTGGGCACATAACTATAACGGGCTAGACATTTTGGACTTATATATGTTGTAGCGATTTTGATCCCGAATAAATAATTTAATATTTCATTTATTTCAAAATGTATTTGAGTGTCAAAATATTTATAAAAAAAAAACTAACGGCCACTATTTCACAACCAAAATTACCACATCGAGAAATAAGAAGACTAAAATTGTCAACCCTTACAAGTTTTAGGAGTGCAATTGATATTCTAACTAAGGGGTAAAACTGTCAAGGACCAGAACATATTAAAAAAATTACAAACCTTAAAGAATTATCAACCCTAAAAACTACATGATGAATTTGCAATTAAGCCTTGATATTTCATTTCTAAGAAATCTTGATTACAACTTTTGCTTGACCGAAATGAAGGATATTTGTGCCTCTAATTTATTATCACAATGTATGCACATGCCACACATAGGATATTATTCTCTATGCATGAGTATTACTTTATTTAAATTAAGTTATCGATAATTTTATATACCCAGTGCCCCAATATATATCCGTATCCGTGATTTTGATTCTTATTAATGGACGTAGCGGTAAAAACACGAAACTGAAACCAAAGAGTAATTTTCTTTTTCTTTTTCTCGGATTAATTTGTCCCTATCTTAATTGTAGTCTTTATTAATTGCTTGGAAACAGACATTTGCTCCACTTTGATTTTGTCCACGGTTATATATGCATAAGTGCAAAAAGGGGTTTCAGTTGAATTGTCTGATGTTTGTCCTGTTTAAGTAAATCAACTGGTTCTGATTTTTTGTTTTTAAAAAAAAAAACAAAAAAAACAGAGAGATTTAAGTGAAGTTAAAGTGCAAATATTGCTGAGAGAGCACATGGGGGTATCAGAATAAATACAATAATTTAGGAAGGGAATTTTAGTGAAAGGGAATGGGGTGTTATATTAATTTGTATAGCTAGCCTGTGGATGCGTGTTACTCTTATTAGAGTATTTTGCTAATTCCAAGATAACATATTAATTAATGTAAGAAACTTACAGGAATAAATGTTGTTGATGAGTCCAGAATTTTGCTGTTGTTGTTAATTTAATATTCCTTTGACAGCCTGGGAGTATATTTGCATGGCCATGGATATATATATCTTGTGCATGTCCCGAGATTAATAAAGATTAAATTAATTAGTTGTTTATAGGTTTGGGTAGACAGACCATCGATGGACAAAATTAAATACAGCATTAAAAAGAGAACAAATAAATTATAGAGATAGATTTTAGTGGTGGATCGGTTTTAGTTTGTTAAAATGAATCTTAGTGTAAATTGACTGAGGTAGAATCTTTCTTTTAGACCTCGCTGACCAGATCCTTTTTTCTCTTCCAGGATTTTTTATTTATATCCTTTTGCTGTACTTAAATATAAATAAATCAAATTATGAAAATGAGACTAAGGGGTCAGCTAAAAGGTCTGCACAATGGCTTAGAAAGGGGGTAATTTGGATTCGAGTTCACCCTATTTTCGTTTGATAAATATTTTAATAATAATAATAATAATAAATGAGAATTAAAAAAATAGTGAAATTATTAAGGTGTTTTTTTTTTATTTTGTAAATCCTCTGACCCAATTTTATTTCATTTCTGTTCAAATAATGTTTAAAAAAAAAAAAGTGTACATACAAACATCACGAAAAACGTCATGTTACAATCGCGTATCATTTTCTCGAACATTTTCTATATTGACTTCCTAGTGATATACATTGTTTTGCCTTATTGGGTCCACAATTCGTAGGAACCCAAGGATAACAACTCTTGGATCGTTTAGGCCCAAAGTAAACCTAACGTGGGCTTGTTTCCTGCGAACGAAAAATAAGTGGAATATGGAATTTTAACCAAAATTCAGAATCATTTTATATGGACCAAGATAGTTGTCAAATTATGCACCATGTATTTGTATATCTCTATGAGCCCAATTTTCATCCGATGCAATGGACGAGCATCAATTGAAAGGTAGTGTGTGTGTGTTTTATTTATTTCCTTTTAATTTGTTTTGTGTTATTTATTTATTTTTAATTTAATTTTGTGTAATTTTTAGTTTTTTATTTTGAATATCATGGCTAGGTTTTTGTTTTCCTTTTTTTTTTTAATTCGAGCTGCATGCATTCTAGTTTTTGACGTGAATTATTGTGCGAGTTCAAACATTTCTGAGATTATTTCTGTTTTCGATGCAAATTGTTTCACTCGTGATTCTTCTATTGCAAGCTTGTGCTTTTTGGATTTTTATTTTTGTTGTTGGATATGAGAATTATATGTGATGATATTCGATAATTAAGATGACTACTATTATTATTATTATATTTACTTATTTCGGTATATTAGTTGATTTAGGAGTCTTTATTTATTTTCAGTTTACTTATATCATTGGGACTCTAGGTTTTCATATTAGTATAGATAAGAGCCATCATTATTGTACTGTGGGTTGAATAATTATTATTGAATTTAGATTTATCTCTTATTTTCAAGTTTTACGTTCTTCATATTGAAGTTTATTACCTTGTTCGTTATTCATTTAATTCGTTAAGCTTTTGCCTGCGTAAGGAGAATATGGCTTGTGCTTTCTGGGGTTTTAATTTCTGCAAATGAATATTACAATTATATGTTATGATATATGACGGTTATATGCGATAAAGATGATGATATATGACAGTTAAATATGATGATATATGACAGTCTTAAATGTGATTAATATGTCAATTTTATATGATGAATATATTTGTATTTTCTGCTTTTTGCAGTGGGTTCTATTGTTGGTGATATTGAGTCACTTGAAGAAATTATTAATATGTGGGATAACGATTTGGTGGGTATTATTATAAATTCTCCCGATGAAGCTTACGAGTTGTATAATGACCATGTGTTTAAGGTATGGTTTAGTGTTAAGAAGGACAAACAAAGACGTAGGTTGGTGATTCACTGTTGATGAAATAATTCATTTGTTCTAAGGCTGATAAGAAAAAAGCTTAAGAAAACTGTAAGTGTTATACCAAACTTATGTTAGAGCAGAGAGTCTCAATTAAATTCGATATTGATGTTGATGTGAGTGGGTGTGGATTTTTTTTTTCTTTTTTCTTTTTGTGCAAGATGATATTGCTAAGTTTTTCAAATATGGTTATGTTGTGCATCCAAGTGTTAGTCCAAATACGAGTTCAAATTTAGCAGTCGTTAGTCCAAATACGAGTTCAAAATAGTAGTTGTTAGTCCAAATACAAGTTCAAAACTTGCACCATTGCCACACTTTTTAAATTCAAACTCAGTTGATAGTTAGATTTTTTGAGCAATATGGATTAACGATTTTTTATATCTAAAAGATCAACGTATGAGTTAATTTTAATTTCTTATATGGATTTACGGTTCTGATTTATTTTTATTTATTTATTTTTGTGTGTGTGTGTGTGATGAATATGGTTTTTTGGGGATTTTTCTTTTTCGTTTATGAATAATATAATGAATATAGTCATTATGCATGATGAATATGGTCATTTGTGTGTGATGACATGAGCACTGTTTAAGCATTTAGCCAACAAACGCAATAATTTATTAGAGTAAATTGCAGTTATTTGTTCCAATCATACTGAAATTGGTTGTGTACTTTTTTTAATTTCTCACAATGTCAGTGACATTTTGTTAGTTTGAAGGATGTAACAAACCTCCAAGTTATAAATAAATATAAAAAAAAAAAATGTGAGTAATATCAAAAGCAAGCTTAAAAAGCATAGTAAATACTCCACACCTCATACACATGATACCTAAAATATTCAATGTAATAATAGTTTTCACCATAATGTGTAATGTGATTTCATATTCATCGCGTACGTAGTGCATATTCACCACATACAAAATTAATATATCATCACATATGCATAGACTTACAAAAAAACAAATAATATAATTTCATATTCGTCTAATACAAAATGCATATTCATCACATAGAGAGTTCACATATCATCACACATTATACATAGTTCACATATCATCACACATAGTGCATGTTTATTACACACAATATCAATATTAAAAAAAAAATTGACCTTAAAAAATCAAAAATAATGTGATTTCATATTCATTGCATACACAGTGCATATTCATCGCATACAGAGTCAATACACCATCAAACATATAGTGCATATCCATCACATGCATTGGAATTACAAAGCAGATTATTGAATTATTGATAGTTTTACATGAAATTCTTATATCATCTTCACACAAAACAATATCTTTAATTACATTGTTAGATTCACATTAAAACTAAAATTAAAATGAGGGTGTCTATAATTTCACATTTCCATAACAACCTTAAAATTTCAAATAGTTTCAAAATTTGAACCCAAAAACCCTACAATGAAAGCGATCGATGTTTATTTTGGAATAAAAACGAAAACAAGAGGATATGTGTGTTAAGAACTAGTGCAATTTTTAAAAAAAAATTGGAAAGAGAATCGAGAACTTACCATAGTCAATGTGATGAAAGACAAGTTTTGTCGGAGGTGAAACCACCGGCACATAAATAAATATTATCGAAGTTTCCAAAAGAGATCGTCGTAGATCTTCTGCTGGAGTGAGATGAAAATCACTTTTTTGTGTTTTGGTTTGATATTTTTCTTACATGGAAGACACATGTTAATGGTGATAGGTGGGGTCGGTACTAGTGCAATTAGTGGGGTAGATACAGGGGCGTAGCCAGAAATATTTCTTGTCCTGTGCTGCCCGAATATAAATATTTTAGTAGGTCTTTTTCGTATTTGCTGTATGAATTCTTTTTGTTATACCGTTATATTACTTGAACAAAAATACATATTTTTACGGTGAAATGTCATAGTTAACATAAATATACATGTTCAAAAAGTATGACATTTAACCTTTAAAATATGCATTTTTGTTTAAAAAAATATGAATGTCTAATGGAAACCTTCCGTATGCTTAGTGTACAACAATTCTAGCATATGTTTGTATGTGTTTAAATCAAAATATACCAAGTTACTAGTAATATATAAAAAAAATGGATATATATTATGTGTTATATTAACTATGACAGTCATAACTCTTGACTAACTTAACCACTGAAAAAAAATGGTCAGTACTTTATGCGATTCGAAAAATATTTTGAGGTTGAGATGTAAAATTTAATAGCAGATTATACAAATTAACTCACATCCAACAACACTAAAAAAATACGTATAAAATATTATATTAATTACAAATATTATGATTCAGATAAAAAATAAAGTATTAAAATCGCGTTTTGAAAGTAGATGTGTCGTTCAATTTTTTTATAAAATAAATTACATTAATTATTGAATTAGTCACGATAAACTCTCGTTTAATGTAGAAAGTTCTCCTATATAATCAACCATCACTAATATAATTTATGGATTATGGGATAAAATAATTGAAATATAGTTAGACTAGAATAAATTTAACATGGGCTATTATCTGTTTTTCTTCAAAATATAAATAAAATAAAAGTAAAATAAATAATTGAACATGGGCTGGAGCCCACCCCAACCCTTAGGGTGGCTACGCCCCTGGGTAGATAGGATAGAGTACACAATACATGGTGCACGCGAGTACCATATACCATCTCAAAATATATAATATGTCTCTCTTCTTCTTCTTCGAATCACCCCTTGCAAGGGTTTTGATGAGAATCCAACTCCAGTTTTTACATACTCCATTTGAGTTATTATTTATTCACAAAACCCTTCGATCACTTCTACAACTCATTAAAAAAGGAAGTTTAGGTAAATAAAACTTACTTCATATAATTTACCACTTCGTTGAAAAATTAATAAATACAAAAATAAATATTATACTGTATATGTTTTTTTCTACAATAAATTTCAACATACATGCAACATTCGATATATAGTATTAAAACTAGGTGATTATAGCGATTTGATTGTAGAAAAGATGATAAGATTAACTTATCCTTAGCTACCTCACATATGCATAGTGAGGTCATGTGAGAATGCGACCATAACACTTTTGCATCATTATTAATTCTTAACCTCTAATTTGCTCCCATCTGTGTTTTCAAATTCATTCTTTTGTTTAGCAGTCTGTGGCTTAGTTTGTACTCGGTCATTGACGATAAAATAGTCGGTTTGTGTTGTACATTAAAAATAAAAAAGGAATGATTTTAAAAAAAATAAAATTATGCCACCATTAAACAAAGCCCGATCGGGCTTTATTGGACCAATTTTTCCTAACCTTTGATAGTTTATTCCATAAATAAATACTAAAATTCAATGATCGCGCCTAATGCATAGGCAAGTAGTTAAACACTACTTTTTCTTGTACAGAAGGATATCTAAATCTCGTTTCTACAGTCCAATGTTCTTCTTCTTCTTCTTCTTTTCTTTTTTTTTTTCTTTTTTTTTAAGGCAAGTAGTAGGAATCAAATACACAATGTTAATTCCTGGTGTCTCAAATCAAAAAAAAAAAAAAAAAAGGCAATTATCTAATGTGAAAAAGAGTGACAAAGTCCATAAATTTATTTTCTGGTACAAAGCTAAATTTTTTGATGATTTGGACAAAGTCGATTATGTTAGATACACCTCAATACAAAATAGCTTTGACCTTTGTAATTAATTATTTCTCCATGCATGTTTAGTCGTTTATAATATACATTTCTAGTTCATAGTATTGATCTCAAGTTGTGAATGGTCAACTGGAAATCGTTGACAGGCCACGCCAAAGAAAACACT
The DNA here is from genome assembly GCA_014905375.1 of Phtheirospermum japonicum. NCBI lineage: Eukaryota > Viridiplantae > Streptophyta > Magnoliopsida > Lamiales > Orobanchaceae > Phtheirospermum > Phtheirospermum japonicum. Next base: position 432,869 of record BMAC01000528.1, on the reverse strand, counting down.
AAATATATTAGTGCATGTTTATTTGTTTATTCATTACTACCCCATGTAATGTCACACTCTTACCTTATGATTATTTTGTTCATATTAATTTTATAACCATCCGTTGGATTCTCAATTAATACTATACATTGAATGAATTATTCATTGTATTTGAATGATTAATATATATACAAGTTTTTAGCACGCTTGCTATAGTTTAAAAAAAAAAAACATTTGATAAAGGAAATCTATGAACCGACCATTTGACCATCTCTATATTTATTTCTCCTAAAGTTGGGAGAAAAACACACGCGCACACACAAAAAAAAAAAAAAAAAATGCTTTTATCAATTCAACTCTCAATATCTTCATCTCAATTCGGCCACCATGAATTTGGATCCCTCAGCCCTAGAAACCAGCTCCGATGAAACGATGATATCGAGCGCACGAAATCTAGTCTACACGTGCGCCTTTTGTAAACGCGGATTTTCAAACGCGCAAGCGTTAGGAGGGCACATGAATATTCACAGGAAGGACAGAGCAAAGCTCAAAGAGTTGGTTTCGCGGGAAAACTTTCTTCCTTTGGATAGCAACAAGAGCACCCCCACACCAGATTCCTGCACCCGCGAAAAATCGGCCAGCCTCGAAAATCAAAGCACCGATGATCATGATAATGTTCCAGTTGTTAAAGAATATTTGGTAATACCGCCAATATTGCTGAAAAGTGGGGATCAAGAAGAGGCGTCAGCTAGGCATTTTGACAAACAGGTGGAGAACATAAAAGTCGACGATGAGTTGAGTTGTGGTGATGATGAATTAGACCTTGAGCTTCGGCTAGGGCCTGAGCCTCAATCGCAAAGTCGAAGCCGGCAATATAGTCCGAATACACTGTGAAGCTTTTTATGTAAGTGCTTCTCAGCTTCTGATCGGAAAGAAAAAAGAAAGAAAGAAAATTCAGTAGATTCCAATTAGTTATATGATTAATAAACTCAGTGTAGTAGACTTCATGGAACAATTTAAGTGGATTAATATGAGTTATTTTTGATTTAATTGTTTTTTCTTCAAATAAATAAAAACCTGCCTATTTATTACCAGTATTTGAATAAATTGTTAGTGTGTTAGTGTAAGGAAAATTCTTATAAATTATGAATAATAATCAAATAGGGATATCTTCCGAATCGTCAATCATTTTTATAAAATTTAATTTGAAATCGAAACGCTTATATATAAAAAAAAAAAAAAATCATATACTTAATATGTTTTCTTTAAAACAGATTCGTCTCTTATTACGGACGTCTGTTTCTCAGGATAAGACGGGTAAATCAGATTACATTCAATACGCAAGGTTACATAATGTAAATGTGTGAAAGTGTGTTATATTCTTAGTCTTTATTTATAAACTAATATTTGACCTTTCATACTTACAAATTAAGACTACATAAAAACATTGTAAGTTATAAAATTCAAGACAATTGAATTGAGAGTGACAAGAAAACCATTTGTCTTACTATTAGTGTCGGAATTATAAAATACACTCAGTTTTAATCTTATTTTATTATTTTAGCTAACCACCATATTAGATAATAAGTCACTGATTTTGTTGTACACTGTTCGAATCAATGAGATCAATTGTACAACAGATTGCATATTCAAAAGATTAAGTCGGTAATTAGAAAGATTACAACAGGATTGTTTGTTTATATATCTAAGAAATGCATTGGAAATTGAAAATGTGAGAGCACGATTGATTAATTCATATCATCAATTATCGCTCGGGGAGAAAAAATTAGTAATAATATAATCGAATAAAAATATTTTCTAATATAAATCGTAATCATTTTAAAAAGCATAATTCAAAATCGAAACGATTATATTTACTCTCAATCTTAGTCTTAATCTATGAAGCACGTATATTTCTACGAGAATGTCGTACCCGCACCGTATACTTACCGGATACGACACTTCTGCGGACACGTATCAATATGTACCCATAAAGTGTCTATGTTTTAAAAAAAAACTGACCGTCTCAACTCCTGGATTTAATGAATAAAACGTAATAAGAATTTTAATTCATCCTAGTATGAAACTACAAATTGTGAGTGATAGTACAAATATTTATAGGTTTCAGGAAAAAAAAATAAAATATTTTTTTTATTGTATAAATAATTTACTTGTTTCATGTATTTTTTAAACTTATCACATTTGAAATTTAAATATTTATGAAATTTTAGTTTTTTTAGTTAATACAACTCTATTTCAATATATCTATATCTATATATATTAGTGCTTAACCCGTGCGATGCACAGATCGAATTGAAATTGATGGTGTAAATCCATTCGATGTAAGTGTAATATTATTAATTTATTAATGTAATATAATAACTTAAAATAATCAAGTCACGATTTGGTCAACACGAGCAAATTTAAAACAAAGGGCGTGGATATACGCACTTCGTTTTATTTATTAGTTCACCCTACTCAAAAATATCAATATTATCCTTAAACCTTACACCCCCAAATATTTCATCTCCTTCGACTCTCCACCACCACTCCAGCCGTCGCACATCATCGCCGCCACTGCCATAGCCGCCGTATATTGAAGAATATAAATAAAACATGCACACAGAAATACGCTGACTCCGCCATGCCATTGAAGAAAGAAAAAGAAAAAAAAACACCTTGAAAAAAGTCGTTCGAACCAAATTTTCGAACACAAAATATATGTTTAAAAAATCGATTCGAACACAAAATACAATTGCGAAAAATTGATTAGTACACAAAACACATGTTCGGAAAATTTATCTGAACGCCCTCTTTAAGGCTTGCTTGATTTCTTTTTTCGAACAACGTTGTATGTTTGATCAAAAAGTTCAAACACATGACATATGCTCGAGAAACCAGAGACTGTAAAATTTGAAGGTCTATGATTTTGAAAATAAGTCACAGTTTTACAATGTTGTTATTCAATGTTTAACAACATCGGTTAACAACATCGACCAGAGTAAAATAAATATATGCAGCGGAATTAAAATACGAGAACACAATTGAACAAATTCAGTTCACAAGTAAATACTTGTGAACTTGGGTGTACAAACCCGAAAACTATATTACTTTCTTGTTCACGCCCAATACAAAAATATAAAGTAATATATGAAAACTAAATATCAATAAACTTGATACTAAATACTTGTTGCCGGAATGGCAAGATCTTCTCCGTCGGTCACGCAACTTCGAAGAGCTTGTTAATCACGATCAATGGCTCCAAGTAGTTCTTCGTGTTCTTCCTTTTCTTGTGCGTCTTGCGTCGTGCGACTTCTCTTGAAAATTCCCGTGCGTTAAAGTCAATCCCAAGCTTTAGGAGTCCCCTTATCTTAAATAGACAAACATAGAATCCTAAATTTGGTAAATATCTAAAACAAATCCTAAACACAATTTAGAAAACTAATAAAGTCTTAAACATAAACTAGGAAACACAATATATTCCTAAATCTACTTTTCTAACTTATTTTGTGCCCAAGAAAGACAAATAACAAAATAGGAATTATCGCCAAGAATAAATTCCTCAACAGAGACGAACTTGCATTTGTTTCTTATCCTTTGTCGCTCAAATCCATCACTTACCTTTCACCACCCATCACGTTTTTTCTTCTTTCTATTCGACGGTGGCGGCGGTGTGATGGGCGATGATAATGGCAGAGTTAGAGTGGTGGTGAAGGGCTAGAGAATATGATGTGTTTGGGGATTAGTATTTTGTGGGTTTGTTGATTTTCTCTTATTGGGGTGAACTCATGAATAGATGGAGTGCATATATCCACGCCCTAAAACAATTAAAGTTAAATAACTCAACATTTATTTATATTATGAAACAACTTTTTGTATACTACATTATACGTCAAATTATACTTTAACTCACATGATAATAGTTTCAAACTCTCTCATTTAGTTAGTCGCGAAACAATCATATCGGTCACTTTTATCACAAATCATTGAGTCCATCTCATTATTTAGTCTTTGTATCAAAGACAAAGTGAAGATCTTATAATAAATTTAGGCTTTTCTAATTATCGGTATCCGTTGTACTTGTTTGTCAACATGTACACGAAAGTTTATCATTAGATTATGTCATAATTCAATCAAATCAATCTGTTTGAATACAACTAAATAATCTAGTTGTACTTTAGTCGTACTTTGTTGTACATTTTATTTTAGATATTAAGTATATCAACATGATTATACAATTATTAAATAAACCTTTGAACAATAAAAATATAATACTTGTAATATAAACTTGAAAAAAAATCCACTAAATAAATACAAAAAATTGTATTTAGATTATAAATATATATTAATTAAATTAAAATTAAAAAAGTCATAAAATCATATATATTATAAATAATATAAAATAAATCCTAAACTATTTTAAAATTGGATTAAAATATTATGAATTCTAAATAATTATTTAATAATAAAAAAACAAAGAAATGTTATAAAATAATAAAATAAATCAGAAAAGAATATGAAATATATTAAATATATATAAGAAATATATTTTATATACAAATACTTATCAAAAAATTTAAAAAAATTATGAACATAGTAATAGTTTAAATAATATAAAATAAATATTATTTCACAATAATTATATAAAATAAATTAAAAATAATTCAAATCCTGAATAATCATTTACTAAATCCTATTAGTAACAAAACACACATAAAATGTTATAAATAATAAAATAATCAGAAAATATGAATTTAGTTAAATAAATATAAAATATATGTTTTAATTAAAAATAGTTATTAATAATTTCTAAAATGAAATAAAAATATCAATATAAATATTATAATATAATATAATAATATAAATATGAAATTATTTTGAAATCATATAAAAATATAATAAAATTATCATTAATTTCTAAATATTTATTTTAAAGACATTGAAAGAATAAATTGGCGATAGTGATAAAGTAAGTTAAATAAATATATAAAAGTTAATTTCAAATAATCTTTTTATCTATTAAAAGTTGATAATAAAACAATAATAAAGATCAAGAAGTTATAAAATATAATAACATAAATCTTAGAATATTTTAAAATAGAAAGTAATATACTTAATTAATATTATATTATAAAAAATCATCTCCTAAATCTAGAAAATAAAAAAATATAAATATTGTAAAAATATAAAAAATAATAAAAAATGAAAAAAATACCAAATAAATGAGGCATCATATTAAATCTTAAATTGAGGGCCTTTGTATTCTATTTTACTATAATTATTTTCTTTTTAAATCAGCCCGGTAATTGACTCGAGATAGCCACTGAGTAATTAACCACCAAGTCATTGAGTCAGTTGATAAACCCTATAATAAATTAAAATTTATATATAAATTTCAGTTTATATGAAAGTAATTATATAACCAAATCATTTATGTGTGGATTTCTAACGTTAAATACTGTCATAGTAATTATTCACAAATTATTAATATTCAAACGTTTATAAATAATTATTTAGTTAAAAGAATTAAAATAATGTATTGAACTCTTTATATTATGCGATTATATAATTATTTTTTTGTTCTGCCCATATTTAATTTTGATTTCAAATTTCAATCAAATAATTGTATAAAGTTATTTACCTTTCACTTATGTTCATAATATAATTTTTTTAATTTTTTTTTTTTAAAAAAAAGTGTCATTGTCAAGTTTGTGACACGTTTAGGGTCAAAGGTTGGGTAATCCGAGTTTTACTCGAGTCATATATAAAAAATTGAAAGATATGAAGCTATTAGGTTTGTCCTCGTATCACCTGTTCTGGTCAATAAATAAAATTATGGAAGAAAAGACAAGTTCTTGTTTACGATTTTTTTTTGTCTTCGTTGAATCAATTTTCTAGTTGTACTCATACTATTTTTTTTTTCTTTTTAGTTAACAAAATTATTAAATAATCTTTAAAATAAAATTATAAGTTTTATATTTTTGTTATTCATTTTATTTTTTCCCTATTTTTTTTCATTATATTGTATTTCTTGTAATTTTTTATTATTTTTTATTTTTATATTTAGTTAATAATTTTCTATAATTCAATGATACTTTTTTTATAGCTATAAACTCATTTTTAATTTTATAATATTAGCAACTTTTTCGAGTTTTGCAGATTTATAAACTAATTATTTAGATTTATTTATATATTATATATTATATATTTATATTTTATTTTTCTAGATTTCTTATACACACACAAAAAAAATTGTAGTTGCTATTATTGTTTTTTATTTTATGTTTTTATTGAGTCTTTTATTTTTGTATTTATTTAATAATTTTATAGAATCTAATTATGAATTTTATTAGTTAATTTAACTTATTTCTTGAATTTTATCTTTAATTTTATTCGATCGTTGAATTTTTGGTTTTGTTTCATATTTATGAAATAACTATTTAAAGTTTAATTATAAATTATTATATTTTTATCTTTATGATTCTATTGATATTTTTAATTTTATTTAAAGCATTTGAAAAAATACTTATATTTTACTTTTGCTTTTTTGGGTTATTCAAATTTATTAGCTAATTATTTACATATATTCATATATTTATTTTAAGTAATTTTTTATATTTTATATTTTCTTCAAAAGAAAATTATATTATTTTTATTTTTATCAGATTTTATTTATTATTATACATAATTCTTCTATATATTTAACATATTCTTTACATAAATCATAGTCTCCAAAAGAATATTTACATAAATAATTATATAAATAATAAATATGTATACTACAAATAGTAAGTGAAATATCTCCAAAAGAATATTTACATAAATAATTATATAAATAATAAATATGTATACTACAAATAGTAAGTAAAATGGGTGGAAAAATTTTGAGAAATA